>WURT03375301.1:0-11673 GCA_009936505.3 Holothuria glaberrima | reverse complement strand
ATACGTATTATATAACATGGAAAAAAACATCTTAGACGTCTTAGACGGAACATAAATCGTAGCCAGGGTGAAATTGGTACAAATATTTCTAACAGAGACAGAATGCTGGTAATGGTTAATCATTTAAAGTTTTGAAGATAATGAAGGCATCCATTTTATGGTCATCATACTGCAGGGGAGTACCGTATCTTCCTTATTTTGTAACAAACGAAAAGGAAGTCACTTGCCCGGATAAATCAAGCTATAAGACACAGAAGTTCGTGATTGTTTATTACCTTTAAACGCTTTGAATCGCAAGGGAATCTTATACTACTAGCATTCAAGGGTTAAAGTTACATGTGAATGGGTGAGGTATTGCCAATTTTAGAAATAGTAAATATGCTATCCTACACAGATTCGACATGTACGCCGATATGGTGATTGTCCAGAACTACACTAAACTTGTTAACCGTAACGTTTGCAATTCACTCTAGATTGTCACTCTTGTTAGAGTGAGAAGGATCTGGACATAAAAAGTATATAAAACCAAACAACTAGTTACAAGACTGTGTATCTTTGACGGCTATATATAATTACTAACAGACTGAAAAACATGGAAAGAAAACCAAAACATCAGATTACTCAGACCAGAAAACATCATAGTAACAAGAGAAGAAAACGTATTTTCCAAAATATGAACCATACACTATCGTACCTTAACTACAAAACATTAGTACCTGCACTTAAGAAACATCATGGTGCCTACCCAAAACATTTTAGTAGGCAGAAAGAATTTCGGGTAACCTTTTAATCACTATCCAATCTACTATTGAACCTTCTTGAACTTATGACAGAGATAAAGCTAAGACAGAATCTCAGTACTCCCTTCAAAGAACTTAGACATATTGCATAAATTGCAATGTCAATAGCAGAACCAGTGTTCCACAACCTGTTTCATGAATGCTGCTTTATGTTCATTTTTGCAAAGATTTCTTTCATCTAACAACATCACCGAAGTCTCAACGTCGGCGTTTCGTGATCTGAAAGTAGTCCATTTTTTGTGAGTTGCCTCCTTGTGATACTACTACCAAACATAGTGGATTCTAAACAAACTACAAGATTTGGTTAGCGTTTATGATAGGTCACTAATTTGTAACACGATTTGTGATTAAACCTTACACAAGTTTCTTTTCTGCTGCACGTACAAGTTGTTGAAACTCCATTAAGTCAGAGAACAAATATTTTTTTGCAAAGTAAAACAAAAGTGTCAAATAATAAAGAAATGGTGTCAAAAGTTTTGCATTCCTAGGCTTATTGAGCAAAGCCTTAAAATCCATCACAAATATAAAGTCAAAAGGTAAACGTTAAACGACCCAGGTCCAGCCTTTGCAGTGACGTTTCGACTTCTCTAGGCTAACAAAGTTTAACCATTATTTCATCTGTATCAACATTCACATATTACTTTCTCTGTACTTCTGTTCATTTATTAGTCTTATTTGTAATAGTTTTATCTCCATTCCGATAACTAATTCTGATGTTATTTTACATTGAACCTTCTAAATTGTAACTTGTACTCATAGAAGTAACTTTGTTTGTTGTAAATACAAACTTAATAAACAAACTTGACTCATATAGACCTAATTTATCGCTTCATCTTTCCTCAGTTCTTTAAATGGAAACCAAATCAGAAGATTGCCAGAAGACTTCTTCAGAGACACCCGCCTACTAAATACACTGTAGTATCAAACGCTTACGAGACATCCTTTTAAATAAAAGCATTGTTTTATCATAATTTTATGTAAAACATCCTCTCATCAGATACACTGAACTGCCAACCCCATACGAAACACCGTATCACACTATAGGTCGTTGTTCAGGACAACCTTTTAGCTGATACATTTTATTATCAAACACTTCCCTGAATCTTTCAAACGGTTACACTGTTACAACCTTACAAGACCTTTTTCGAATAAAAATATTTATGGCCGTAGACAGCAGTGGTGGTGGGGAGGGGGTGGACAACAGGGGTAGTTGCTCTAGAAATTTTCAAAGAAGATTTTCTGTAACATCGATCGATTATATATACACTTTATTATATATTGTTTCTACACATTCGTCTAACACATACGTTGTATGTTCAAACTTTTTTAAAAGACATGCCTCTGACACATACGTATTATCATCATACTCTTCCCAGATATCTTCCTTGGAGATGCATTGCATAATCAAAGATGTAACTGTTTCTTTGGAAACTGCAATTGTAATCTAAATAGTCTAATGAAATATATTTTATGTCTAATTCAGGTAGCGCTGTCTCAGTAAAACAGAATTTCCACACTGTCACACTTTTAAATAGTTTAAGTTCTTGTTTATATAACTAAGCCTTTTAACATCCGTGATGCTCATAAGCAATCTAAAGTGATAGTAATGTTAACGCCTGAGTGCATTTTTCAATGGAAGTTTTTGGTAGATATTAGATAAATTGATTTAATAATTGTAGACAGTTTTCCTTTTTCCTGGAAAAATATGTGAAAGAAGGATTCAATGCCTTTTCCGAGTTTGCAAATTTCCAATATAACTACCGAGGTATATCAAATGCTAATTCACCTACTGAGTGTATTCAAATTTTAATGGAGTACCAAACATTTCGGCCAATTTATGTCCTAAAATTTTTGGATGTATTGCTGTGTTTGGTTTAGATATAAAATGCGATAAATTCAAACTGTGATGTAATATATCAAATGCATCGATATCCAGTGTAGTAAATTTACATTAAATAGACCTTATGCGTTGACGTCATGCAATGTCATTTTGGAGAGCAAACAAAAAGAACACTGCATGCCCGACGAAGACTTCACACGCGTTGGTAGTAGCCTTACTGCTTACGCGCGTTTTCCACCGGTACACAGATTAGCTGTATGCATTTGTTGGTTTAAATTGCAATGCCTCCAAAGAGGGTGCACTTTCCATTCTGTGACGTCCATATGCACAAGGCCTTTTGGCAGCTTCAATGCTGTAAAATATGACTAAAAATTTAGTCATGACATCAAAGTTAATATAATAAACTATTTTTACAGAGACCTTTCCGACAACATTATAGATGAAATTCCAGAGAATTTTTTCATTAAAAATAAAACCTTTCATAAAATTACGATGTTGCTCTTACAAAAGAACAGTTTACGATTCTTACGTCAAAATACGTTCGAAGGACTCTACAATCTCAAACATGTGTAAGTATGCTTCTGTAATATTTATATTTAATCAAAAATGCCATCCTGATACCTTTAGGACTTTTGAGGAATTTAGACAATAGAGCCTTTCTTCCGAAATCTTCGGGGTTAACTGAATGCGCGTGTAGGATCATTTCGATTTGGGTAGGCGCAACATTTTTGTTCGAATCTCTAATCTTTTCAATAAGAATGTTGCCCAAATTTTTAATGATAACACTCGAATTTTGAGGGTTTCTAGAAATTTTGGGGCGAAAAGCCCACCTACCCCCGCCTCATACGCCAATGTCAACAGCTCTGCAGAATATTAGTGAGGTTGAACAGCATTGTCGAACAGTGTCGACTGTTTGAATGAGGTTGATCTGCTTTATAGATCTATGTATAAGCAAGCTAATTGAATGTGCTTGTTTGAAATGAAGAACTGCCATGATTAATTTTGAGGCACATACCGATGGCTGCACTCATGAAATAACTAATTAACCGATAGTTTCACCCGTCACCAATAGGCCTTGCATTTTACATCTGATTGCATATTGTCAATACGGTTTTCCTTCATCTAATACAGGAAATGCTCATTATTTATTACATCCTCTCCTATTTATTCCATCCTCTTACATGAAATGGTCCTAGCAATATCGTTTAGGCGCCAACCAGAATGGAGAAGTTGCTCGCAATAAGTTTAATTTTAAGTATTTCTTCTCAGATTTTATAAATATCGAAGAGGCATGTACTATTTTACTTAAGAAAAGATCAAAATCGTTATAAAATACAGTTCAGTAAATCCTCTCTTCTTAGCTTGTATTAGACTAACGATGTGAACTTATTATGTGTACTGTGTACTTGCGGTTCTGTTAACATATGCTTACTTCTACTTTTGTATTTTTAAAACAGGTTTCTGAACTCTAACCAGCTACAATGTCTTGCAAATGGTGCTTTTATCGGTAGCAGCGTCAAGTTCATGTAAGCGATTTATTATAGTCATACACCTACATCCAGTGTGCTAGCCTTAGGATCAAAATATAGGGGGATTCCCCCACTTTCAAAATTCTGGGGGAGATTTTACCAAATTTGGGAGATTACTGGGGAAAAATGGGGGAGTTTCTACTAGGATTTGCGCACAGACTAGCATATTTTTGCGGGAAATTCCGGGAAAGGGAAAACAGTTGTGCGGGAGGCTCAACCAACTTGCGGGAATCCCGCAATTGCGCGTTCTAACGCAAAAACTGCCTACACCTATGATTCACTGGACGGATCCAAACAGTAGGCTTTAAGGAGGGCATTCGTCGCTCCCCTTCATAACGGCTATAGGCCTATGTCCCTGAGAAAAAAATCCTTGCAATGTTTATTCTAAAGTTGCTTCAAGCTGCTTCATTTTGCAAGAAATTAAAAACGCGTGCCTCCTTAGAAATGAGTTTTTCATCGGCCACGCTGCATCCCGCAAAGTATATCCCAGAGGATACCTGATCTGTTCGGAGGCTGCAGGCGCTTACGCCAAAGAAAAATATATCATGATTTAGTTGTTTGGACAAAATTGCCCCAGTAATCTGACCGAGGTTATCTACCTGAGAAGTGGCTTCGCTATAACTTTGAGGGTCTGCAGTTCGCTCGTCCCTGGCTCATATGCCTGTGTCCCTCATCATAAATAAAAGCACCCTTTAAAATTGATACTCTTCATCCAGTTACAAGTTTTTCTTTTTTCTTCTTGACTTGTAATACACTTCATGTGTAATGATAAATTAGCTGCAGTCATATGATTTAGTCTTTGAGGAAATACCTGAAAGGTTTCATAATTGTCTAGTGTTTGGTTCATTAGTGAGCAGTCATCATGTGTGGTACCCTTTTACTACAAAACGGGTGTACTTTTGCTCTTTCATAAAACATACGTTGGCTGAAATCTCTTACAGGAAACTAGTTAAACATATTAAATAGAGGATACAAGTGAACTTTACCGAATTAATCATCTTCATTTACCCAGTGGAAAAAGTACGAAAAATTTCTGCTTTTGGACAATTTCGTCAAAATTCTTCCGAAATCGTCATGCCAATAACGATGTTAAGGACAGTTGTACATTCCAGTAATGCTGCTTGGACTATTCCATTGTAGAAAAGGAACCATAATAACCTTCAAGGTTTCTTCGTGCTTAAAAGAAATAATTAAATCCGTCCCAGTAGGAGGCAATATTTCAAGAAGTAAATCCCCAATTTAAGATGAATCAGTCAGCCGATTGCGCAATGAAACATTTCTCTCTTCTTAAATTTAAACAATCTTCCAGGAGCAGCACTTTTTCTGACCAAAATCTTTCAAAAGGTGTAGGATGAAATCGTAAAACGGAAAAACATAGTCCAGAACCTTTCAAAAATCGTCCCATTTTCACTGGGAATTATATTGTTTATTTCTCCGTCTACATGTATTGAGTTCGGACGTGAGTTACTCCAAGTAAACATTCCGGTACCCATGCTAAGGGGCATCCATATGGTATATGGCTTTCAAAACTAATTTAATAAATATTTACTGTGCTGCGCTTTAGCACCATGCACACCTTGATCAGGGGCATCCCAACCCCCCCCCCACCCAAAAAAAAGCCGTGGTGTGATATACTGTTTTCAAGTCCAGTTTTATTTCACTTTTCAGATACCTCTTTGGAAATAATTTAACCACCATTCTGAACAACTCTTTCTCAAATGAGAACATCACAGAGGTGTAAGCTTTTATCCCAAAATATATACTATGTGGCTACTTAAGAAGGCTTAAGATACTCGAAATGCTTGGAATGCTTTTAGGTATTGCTACAGTGCCTGTGGTTGTTGTGGGATAACTGAGCCACAATTGGTTGAAATTGACATGTGTCATCTTTGAGCTGCTACACGGACGATAGGCTACTCTATCATGCAGATGCATAAAAAGCATCACAAGATGAATATTCAGTATCATAAAGACAAATATTCAGTATCTCAAAGATGTATGTTTTAGTAAGTAAAAATGTATATTCGTTATTTCAAAGATGCATATTCAGTACCACATATATGTCCTATATTTCAGTTCAAATTTATAGCCTATTCACTCCATATTTTTCACAGGCATCTTTTCAAGAACCCGATAAAAAAATTCTCGACAAACGCTTTGGATGGATTGCACATTAATACAACACTGTGAGTGTAACTGGATTTGATTTACAGCATGCTGCCTTTTCTATAATTTGGCTTAACAGACTGATACTAGGTTAAACAATTTTGGTATGACAGTGACTGTGTTAAATTATTTGCAAATTAACAAACGTCCCGCAAACTATGGAATTTTGTTAAAACCCTTCAGCAGTTCTTGCCTTTACTAGCAAAGGGTCGTCCGATAGTCTTGTTAAGTGCCTTAGCCCCTCGGGTCGTAACTACTTTGGGGAGTAGTTTCAGGTCTTGGTCTTCGGTGGGAGAATTTACTAGGCTTACCGTTGGGTTTTGGTCTAGTCTGTATTATCATTACAATCAAAAGGAGAGTTAAAGCAAAACAAAACAATAATTTCTAATGTATAGAGGAAAATTTCAAGAATCCTGTCAAAATTATTTTTAGTGATTGAGATATTAAGAAATGGAATATTAACAAGTGGAATAAAGCTAGCAGAAATGATGTGATCTCCTTACTCTACGAAAAATTCTTTGCTTTATTTGTTTTTCGATGTGTTTTTTTGGCTTGAGATAAGTTTGCAAAGTTTATAAAGTTCTCATGCCCCTTATGCATTCACATGATGAAAAAAATGTTATAATGGAAAAGAAAATTGGTCATAACGAACATAGCAGTGCTGTTTAATGTGAGTTTATGATGTCACCAGTGTTCGTTTCAAGCTCACTAAAGTTGCACATGTGGCAACTTCCTTCTGCTAATTTCTCATACACCATACATAGGAACTTAATGCTGAATGAAAAAGAAGTAGTTCTCCTCTACCTATCAAAAGTGAATTTCAGCATAAAAATTTCTTATAAGTTTCATAGCCATATTTCATCCATAGACGTGTACAGACGACTCCTAGAGGTTTTTGAAAACATGTTTGTTATCTTAAAAAAAATATTTTTTTTCGTTCTCTTAATTCTATCGAAAGCGAAAATTTATGAATCAGTATATGACCTCATAAAGAGAAAACCTGCAGCAGCATAAAGACAGTTACTCAAATAGTAATTTCGGTGTCAATACGTTAACAGGTGATACATGGGGTATCTATATTTTTAAATTGACCACTTGCTTTAAAAGACGAGAAAGTATCAGTTTCATTTGTGACGTCTCGAATTAGCGACGATAGAGTGAAATGATGTTATGCGCTATGAAAAACATTTCACGTCATGTGCAACGTTTTTAATATTTTGTTTAAAGTAATTAATTTCTTTTATAGTTTGTTTGACTAGCTAAATCCTTTCTTTTCCCAGTCCATCGAGAAGTAGTAACTGACTTACAATGATTTAGACATTTCTTTTGAGCTACATTCCATACAGTTAACAAAATGTTGATAAATTTTGTCCTTCTATTAGGTGTTTCTTTTTGTCACTTACCGGAAAATACCGTCCCCTACAACTCTATAATATTATATTTATGTGCTGTTGTCCTCTCGTCGAATCCCAGCAGTGTACGTCCCTGTATTAATGTTTCCTGTTGTAAAATAAATATTCTGAATTTTTATTATGATACAGTTGATATCTAGTGAATTTAAACTGTCAATAAAAAATGTAAACAAAATTTCCCCAAACGCGAAGGGCCAAAATTAATGGATCAGTCTTATGTAAGGTAATCTTTGCAGAATAAAAATACTCAGATTACCACTATCCCCTAGGTGTCGTCTCTTCTTCGGCTACGCTCAAATAAGCTGTAATGTTTCAATCCAGGAGGAATGCCTCAAGGATTGTGTTTTCTCAACATTGAAAACCATGCAATGCAACATTCTGTAACACCTAACAATGTTACATGATAACTTTTGACTTTCAGATATATCAGTTGTAAATCGTTGAGCGAGTTACCAATATACAACCACCACCTTCATGTGTAAGATACTTCGATTATTTTAACTGATATCATAATTATGGTAGAATTGTTTTGTAACAGGCACCGTTTTGCTGTTCTCTGATGTCATACCCACCCTAACCCACCCTAATTGGGCCCAAATGCAGCATTTCGTCTGCCCTGTACGTCTACATGTGTTTATGGCTGCAGTTTGTTGCCTTTTATCTATTTTACGTAATACATACTCTATGATTGCTGTTCTATATATATATATATATATAGCGAGTATATGTATATATATAGCGAGTATATATATATATATATATATACTCGCTATATCGATATCCCAGGTTTGTGACTTTAGTTCAGGTATTAAAATTCAACTTGGATGTTAAATACTTTCGAGAATATCTCTTTAAAAGCATCAGATATTGAATTTAAAAAAAAAGGATAACAATTTTTACTGAAGAACTTAACAGGTCGTCATCAATTTGAGGCTGAGAAAGCCACCAAACATTAATCCAGACTCGAGTATCAACATAAGCTAAAACTGTCGAATTTCAATCCACGCCAACATTTTTCCTAGAAAGAAAATATCGGTAGTGGCATATTGGTCATCATTTTTGGTATTAGGCGTGATAGATTGATTTGTTCTAGTTACAGTCTCATAATTTCCTATCTTTTCTCCTTATTTTAGTGAGTGTGTGGGCTCTGAATTTGTTCCTAATGTCATCGCTGATAAAAACTTTTCTAAAATATTAAGTAAAGAGGGCTTCAATTGTTCAAAATATAAGCCAGGTAAAACAGGTTCTTTTAAATGTCATCCTTGTCGTCCTGGATCTTTCGGTGACGGTCTGCCCTGTACGTCTACATGTGTTTATGGCTGCAGTTTGTTGCCTTTTATCTATTTTACGTAATACATACTCTATGATTGCTGTTCTATATATATATATATATATAGCGAGTATATGTATATATATAGCGAGTATATATATATATATATATATACTCGCTATATCGATATCCCAGGTTTGTGACTTTAGTTCAGGTATTAAAATTCAACTTGGATGTTAAATACTTTCGAGAATATCTCTTTAAAAGCATCAGATATTGAATTTAAAAAAAAAGGATAACAATTTTTACTGAAGAACTTAACAGGTCGTCATCAATTTGAGGCTGAGAAAGCCACCAAACATTAATCCAGACTCGAGTATCAACATAAGCTAAAACTGTCGAATTTCAATCCACGCCAACATTTTTCCTAGAAAGAAAATATCGGTAGTGGCATATTGGTCATCATTTTTGGTATTAGGCGTGATAGATTGATTTGTTCTAGTTACAGTCTCATAATTTCCTATCTTTTCTCCTTATTTTAGTGAGTGTGTGGGCTCTGAATTTGTTCCTAATGTCATCGCTGATAAAAACTTTTCTAAAATATTAAGTAAAGAGGGCTTCAATTGTTCAAAATATAAGCCAGGTAAAACAGGTTCTTTTAAATGTCATCCTTGTCGTCCTGGATCTTTCGGTGACGGTGAAACTGGATGCATACCATGCCCGTCAGGTAAATCGATATTTTTTTTTATAAAAAATGGCCTATGATTTAAAATATTCTACGTCCATGGTAATTTGAAAAAAAAAGAAGAATTTGATTCTTCAAACAATCAAAAGGCATACGTAGTTTGCAGGAATAGGAAGAGGGTAAAGGGTTGGAATTCACACCCAAATAGACTAGGAATGTACACTCTAATAGCAAAACGAGTCTTAAAATATAATGTAAATTTGTTTCATATTGCAGAAGTGCTGATCACACTGTATGTACGAAGTTAACCTAACCATTCAAAATTGTTTTCCTATTTCAATTCCAAACGTTTTCTTAATCCTAACTAGTCTAAAGTTGATTAAATACAACGGTCGGCTATAAATATTTATTTAAACTAGAATATGGCACAGACCCAAACAAAAGGTATATAAAATATTCTTTCGTGAGTCTATTTTGTTAGAAGAAACTAGGACTTCATGTAGCCTTTTTAGTTCAACTGTTAGAGGGGTAGCTTCTTCTTGATCCATCTTCCCAAACTGAAATAAAGAAACTAAAGATACATTTGCATATTGGTGATTTGTAAACGAGTCGACGTCTTGTGAATAGACCTTATCCACTGACGTCACGCGACGTCATTTTCGAGGCTAGAAATGAAGCACACAGCATTCTCAAAGTGGATTTCGTACTAGTTGTTTGGTGTGCAATTCATTATGAGGAAAGTTAAAACTATCCCACATGATGTACAAGATCCTTAGAATTCTCCATGATACAAATATGTACTACTCTCCTTGATTAGGTAAGTTAAAAATATTTTCGACAAAACAGCCATATCACTGATTTTGAACGGCTTCTATCCATCCAATAATTCTATTATATCCCATCCATTTTTAAGTAAAGCAATTACAAATAAGTGATATGTATTAGCAGGACTTTGAGGTAAATAGAATTCCCACTTAAAGTATTTAGAATGTTTAAGATCAGTCTTCAGTTGTAAAAGTTTCTGCATATCCTTTACTTCCAGACTTTTTATTTTTTTTTAATTAATTATGTATGCATATATCGTTGCACGAATACCAAATACTCCTGTCGTTTCAGGATGAAGTCACAATATTGTATTTCATGCTCTAATAAATAATTGTAGCGTGTCTTTATATATATATATATATATATATATATATATATATATAGTAATGGATGGCGTGGTCTAGAGGCAAGGCGGACAGACTGTTTCGTACACGGCGTGTGCACTCATCAGTGCCTAAAGTAAGACTGCGTATACCGACTTCATATTCTATGTCACTGCACTCAACAAATAGTAATTCCCTAATACTGACAAACACCTCATTTTGATAGTGTCCACCCCTAAAAAATTAAAAAGTCAACTGTTTATAGTCAATGTCTCCGCATTAAACGCATTTGTTCCGAAACTATCGACTACGAACGCTCAATTTCTTCTCTCACCGGGCATTTCCCTTCAAATGGCTACCCAATGCACATTATTAAAAAGGATGTTCTTAAAGCTGCCGCCCTTCAGCGCCATGATCATCTATCCTACAAAGTTAAGACCCCCAATAAACGCATCCCTCTTGTTTTCAGTTTTCGTCCTCTAATCCCGCGACTTGTCTGCACCCTGAAACAAACTTTTTCCAGCCTTAAAGACGAACCCACTCTCCCGACTATCTTTTCCGACCTTCCCCTCCTGGCCCTCCACCAACCCCCAATCTCAGAAGAGTCCTTCCGCTAAATTACCTTCCCCTGGTCAAACCATTAAGGGCAATACTGACTGCAACAAAACACGCTGCCAGGTCTGCAAAAACATCATCCTTGGTGAACATATTAACATCCCCAGTGTTAAGTTTACCACGAATCCTTCCAATCTAAATTGTGACTCTTGCAATGTTGTTTACATTTTTCACTGTAATCTATGTAATGAGGGTCTTTACGTAGGTG
>WURT03375190.1:0-23550 GCA_009936505.3 Holothuria glaberrima | reverse complement strand
ACATACATACATACACACGCCAGCATGACCGCATAGGTTTCTCTTTCATCGAAACCAAAAACTCATAGCTCACTTAAAGACTCTAGTTTAAATTCTAGCAAAAAGTTTCTTTTTTTATCAAAATGTACCCTCAAATAAACCACCCCCTTTTCAAAAATGCAACACCCCCCCCCGGGGCATTTATTAGGGAACATACGGTATGTTGGGATTTGTTGCTATGGAGAAAATGTGTACAAGCTTCACATTAATTTTTTCTTTGTTGTTTTGTTCACTTGAACATTACTACAACTGGAAGTCTGTGAAAATGCACTTTCAAATATTTTTTTCTGGCACACATTATTATGGCACACATTATAACAAAAGCTTCCTAATCTTTCAATATAGCACAAGTTCTGTTGTTAGCTAGATACAGACAATGTCATTGTTCTCCACATACTTTCAAGAGAGGGGGGCGGCCATGCACTGGGCACATATGCGACTGTGACAATTTCTGTTGCATGTATTCGTTTACGTGTAGGGCCTATGTGCACATATAGCCTGAGCTATCATGCACTATGCACATGTACGTACAGTGCACGTACATGTATATACAATGCTCCGAACCCTTGTGGTTCGAGTCACAGTGAATGGCTTTGCTGTTAGAAACAAATCCCCAACATTTTCAATGTTTATCCAGGATGATGTAGGTGTGAGGCTTTAATTCAGACAGTTATGGAGCAAATGCTATCATTCTTTCATGTGCTAGGCTTCACGGTAAGGACTGGATTCAACAAAAAAGGTACATTGTTTCATTAACAATGAGAAGTTGTTTACAATCCATGTTTTCCATGGATTCGCAACTATATGGATATGCGTATCAGATGAGCATTCTTCTCCCTGATTGGCAAACCAAAATTTTTTGGTTCGTGCAACTACTTTGGTCGCTGAATGCGCCCTGACATCGATGGTTATGAAAGGCCAAATGAAGCATGCCATGGACTTCGGGTTACCCTGACTAGGTGCACCCAAACTCGTGCTAGCTCCATTTATTTGCGCACAGCAACAGTATGCATACATTGAACAGATATTATGGAGTGGGTAAATGCATTATGTACTGCTATATGAAACACTCGAAACAAACACATGTAAGGCCTACACACTCTGTTAATGAATAGAAAAAAGCACTGTAGGCTGGCTGTGAGGGATCTCATACTTTGATTGTGGAGCGCCCATATTGAGTAGATGATTCCTATTGTTTTTGGTGGAAGTCAAAGGTCATTTTTGGTCACCTGAGGTCAAAAGATCAAAACCTTGTAAACACTATACCTCAAGAAGGATAACTCTGAGGTATCTCGTATGCTTACTTACTGTATGCATGTGGATTGCCCATATTGAGTAGATGATCCCTATTGTTTATGGTTGAGATCAAAGGTCATTTGGGGTCACCTGAGGTCAAAAGGTCAAAATCTTGTAAACCCAATATCTCCAGAAGGATAACTGTGATGGATCTCATACTTAGCATGTTGCTCGGCCATATTGAGTAGATGATCCCTATTGTTTTTGGTTGAGGTCAAAGGTTATTTGGAGTCCCTAGAGGCCAAAACCTTGTAAACAAAACATCTCAAGAAGGAAAACTGTGAGGGATCTCCCACTTGACATTTGATTGTTTGTTTGTTTGTTTTGAGGAAATACTTGCTTTTTGCTTTGGTGGAGATCAAAGGTCATTTGGGGCCACAAGAGGTCAAAAGATCAAAACCTTGCAAACAATATCTCCACAATCATAATAGTGAGGGATCCCATAATTAGCATATGGCTTGCATGCTAATAGAGTGAATAATCCCTATCATCTTTGTGGAAGTCAAAGGTCATTTGGGGTCACAAAAGGTCAAAACTTTGTAACTATGACATTTTAAGGAAAAATAACTGTGAAGGATCTCATACTTGGCCTGTGGATTGTTCATACTTAGCATGTAGATGGCCATATAAGGTAGATGATCCCCATTGTTCTAAGTGGAGGTCAAATTACATCATTTTGGGTCACATGATTTCAAAAGGTTTTGACCTTATTAAAAAACACGATATCTCTAGTAGGGTAACTGTGAGGGATCTCATGCTTGTCACGTGAGTGTTTCATGTTTGTTACAATAAATCATATATGGCAAAGAATCACTAAGCCTTTTGGCTGTCTGGTTCAAAATGTACCGATAAGCACTTTGAGCAAACATGTAGAGCTGAATGGTAGATTTATCTACCACTCTATCAATTAATGAAATGTTGTTTCCACATATGTATACAGACCTTTACTGGATCAGGTACATCCTCTGTCTCTATTGGGACAACATATTTGTAGTGAGATGTGTATGTTGCACAAGTCAGAGGCTGCTGATACTCCAATCTACTTTGCCTGACTCCTTCAGCAAGATTTCTTGTATATCCCTCGTTGGTTGCTCTAACTTGAGTATTTGATGAAGTAAAATAACTGCTGGCTGCATCCATTGGTATCTCATCAGAGTTAATAGATTGATGGTGAAAGTGGTGATGACCTTGCTTTTTAATTTCCTCTTGTTTGACTTTGGGACCACTTCCCAGAAGTGTAAAAGCAAATGCTGAATGTATTGAAGCAAAAGGTTGACTGTGACTATTTTGTGTACTTTCGTAATATCTCTCACTTCCTGTTTTGGGGATTGACTGGTTCAATCTTAATGGTTCCCTTTTTTTATGTGAATTGTCACTGTTACCATATCTTGAATTTTGACCACCAACATGTGACTCTTGTGAACTCTTTGATGAAGTTCCATAATTCTTCTTTGCAAAATTTGTTTCCACTTGAAATGCTTCTCTTTGTGAACTTGGTACATTCTGTACTGTTCCTCTAAAGGATTTTCTTGTCCTTCCCCAAGAGGACATTCCACCACTAGACTTTAAGGGGCGATAGAAACATATGTATGCATCGGAGAGTAGTCTCTTTAAGTACCGTGGTAGTTCACTTCTCTTTAAAGCATCCTTCAAGTCTTTTCTTCTCATCTCTTTTTCAAAATCTCTGAGATGTGACACTTCAGGGACATTGTAGCCATGCTGATCACCTGTTTGAATGAAAGATTGAGATTTGTTTTGGTCATAGAAAAGGATGTACTATGGTATTCCTACTAGGACTGTAACAAAACAATACATATTCAAATCATTTAAAATGTTTATGGATATTGATTTTTATAGTCGTGAGGATGAATAGCTTTCAAAGTGTATAAGTGCTTTGAAATAGGGAAACTGCAGGGCCACAAACAATGATGTATAAGCACCCAGATAGCAATTGTACATATATACCACATATGGAAAGTGTTCGTCATTCCTATCTTGAGATATTGCGATAACGAGCCATTTACAAAGTTTTTGCAATTTAACCTCTGGTGACTTCAAATGATCTTTGATCTCCACCAAAAACGAAAGGGTTCTCCCTCTCAACATGACAAATCTATATACCAAATACGAAAAGTGTTTGTCACTCCTATCTTGAGGAGATCCTGATTAAAAGGTTTTCACAGATTAACCTGTTGACCTCAAATGACCTTTGACCTCCACCGAAAACAAATGGGTTCTCCCTCAATATGATAAATGTATGTACCAAATATTAAAGTGTCATTCCTTATTGAGTTAAGTTTGTCAGAAGGAGTCAGCAGTGAGGACAAAATTTTGCAAAAGGGGTCTACTCAGCATGCAGTCTCCTGGAATTTACCCCAAAATATATTTTTTGTGTTGTAAAGCCCCAAAATCACATTTTACTGTAGAAATCATTTTCAAAACTTTATTGTATGAAATACCACAAAATCATTAAAGATGACAGGTCTGCATGAAGCAGTTTGTGACAAAGGCCTTCTCCTGCCTTTGCAGCTAGTTTTGAAAAGTGCTCATTGTCATAATGCAATAGACTGAACTAGATTTAGCATTAACCTATGCATTCAAAACTAAATTTGAGGGACAAAACGGCCTTGCCGTGCCATCTGGCATTTTAAAATTTAAAAACAAAGCTAACTATTAAACATACCAATCAAATATTAGCATCAACATAGCCCATCAGCATTTATTGTACAATCAGTCAGTATTTCTAAACTGGAGGAACTGAACTGATTCCACAACTAATACAATTTTTAACAATAAAGCAAATGATGAAGGTGAGAGTTGACCCACAGAATTTCATTTCACAACCGATGAGACACAAGTTTGTCTTAATTTTAATTTCTACTTTTCCCCTAAGTGTACTAACCTCTTCTGTCTGCCATGCTATCAAAGAAAACCCATTGGGCATGTACTCCACTGCCAGCTTTTACAAAAGCAACATAATGACTTGTTTTGATGCACACCACTGAAAACAGTTCCATTAGTCTCTTCTCATACAAATGTTCAGTTGCACTTGCAATCTGACCATCCTTAATTCCTTTAGCTATCTGCTGATATTTTTCAACAAAGGACCTCGGTACAGTAAGGGGATTGCTTTGGTGGTGCTCTTTGGACTTCTGTAAATGTAAAAATGCAATCTAAAAATTGTCCATTCATCATCAAAACTATATGCAAGAACACTATAAAAGTATGACAAAATTCATGCTTTGAATGAAATAAACATTCATACTTTAATACGTTTTTCCACAGCATTTGTTCAAGGACTAGAATTAGCTGTAAATACACCGAAGAATGAGATGAACACATCATGGTGATTTTGTGTGAATCAGCTGCATGATAGTATGCTAGCATTACATATTCACATATCACATACGTATAGATATGCACATGGACATTTGGCAATAAGTGATTGTGCTGACATTTTACACTTAAAGTTCATGAACAAAAGTCTGTGCTAGTAATTTCTGCAAGTCACTTAAAGCCTTCTGCCAAGAAAAGCTGACTTTTTGGACATAAGTATATGGGAAAAGTTCTCTTTTTCCCCCAACAAAAATGGGCTAGATTGGGTAACCACTTTTCACTCTATTTTTGTTTATTATTACACAGGTTCTTCAAGATATAGAGACCTACATGCACAGTGTAGAAGCACTTCCCACAATAACTTTGGATGATGTTGTCCTCTTCATATTCTGATAAGCAGTTTCGGCATTCCATAAAAGCCAGCTTGCCACACAAATAGCAAGAACGTGGACCTATTTAATGAAATCAAACCAGAGTGTAACTTATTAACTAGAATTGGTTGTTCCTGCAGGCAGTTACAAATGGAAACCCATTAAAATGTATATACATTTATGAATTGCCACTGGGCAACACTAAGAGTTAATAAAAGACCTGAACAAACCAGAAAGCTAAAAGACTAAGTGATTTCTTGCCATATGATATATTGTAACAAACATGAATCACCCACATGACAAGGATGATATCCCTCACAGTTATCCTACTTCAGATATCATGTTAATGAGGTCAAAACCTTTTAAAATCTTGTGACCCAATTAATGACCTGTCACCTCGACAAATAGGGATCACCTACCCTATATAGGCCAAGGATGAGATCCCTCACAGTTATCCTTCTTGAGATATTGTCTTTACAATGGTTTTAACCTTTTGAACTCTGGTGATCTCAATTTACCTTTGACCTCCAATTAAAACATCATCTACTAATGCAATATGGGCAATTCACATGCTAAATATGAGATCCCTCACATTTACACTTCTTGAGATACAGTATAGTGTTACAAGGTTTTGACCATTTGACCTCTGGTGACTCAAAATGACCTCTGACCTCCACAAAAACAATAGGGATCATCAACTCAATATGGGCAATCCACATGCTAAGTATAAGATCCCTCACCATTACCCTTCTGGAGATACCGCGTTTACAAGCAATTTCCAAGGCATGTACTATTTGTACCCTGGTGACCCCAAATGACTTTTGACCTTCACCAAAAACTATAGGGATCATCTACTCAATATGGGCATCCACATGCTACGTATAAGATCCTTCACAGTTATTCTCCTTGAGATATCGTGTTTACAAGGTTTAGACTTTTTGACCTCTGGTGACTCCAAATGACCTTTGATCTCCACAAAAAACAATAGGGACCATCTACTTAATACAGGCAATCTACATGCCTAGTATGGGATCCCTGGGAGTTACCCTTCTTGAGATATTGTGTTTACAAGCAAAGTGTCACATACACACACATTCCCAAATACACACATGACATCACCATCACATAGATTCCTTGCCTGCCTTTGGCAAGGAATCAAAAATTGGTGATATGATGCACTTACATTTCAATCCCCCATCACCTATATTAAATAAAGGACTTGGAAGTTACCGCAGCCATAATGAGGTTCTGACCGTGACCGCCTGACTGCAGAAAACCGGCTTATATCATGAAGCTCGGAACCCTCTCCCCAAACGGTCTTAACGTTAGAACGGACCTTTTTTAACTTGCCCCTGTTTGAATTACTTTTTACCAGTTTCACTCAGCCCTCATTTCTCTATTTTTCCACCGTGTCATTTTTCAATTTTTTCAACCGATCTGTTCATGACATTTTCCAATTTTTACAACTGATCTGTGTGTGCCGTTTTTCATTATGTGCTTTCTCTACTTTTATTTCATTGTTGCTCAGTTGCTTTTTTGCCACCTGATGAAGAGTTTATACTCGAAACGTCGTGAAATTTTTCCGCAAACTTTTAGCACTTATTACTACCTTTATCGACCTATATATATATATATATATTTGTATAGGTCTACACCATGAACCAGCTATTATTAACCTAGGGCTGTATTTCTGAAGGGGTTATCTCCATGAATTCCTTCTAGTGCACAGGAGAACAAAGCCCACAGTATTCTGATATTTCTGTATTTGAACAGTTCTTTAATATTTTATGTTTTCTTACATGTTGCTGAGTATAGTTTGCTTGTCAAAGGTTCTCACATTAAACCTAATATTGAAGAGCATTTTTCCGTATAATTTAGTGTTACGAGAGAGTAGCAATGTCCATGTTGATCCAAACCCAAAGGAGCTGCTGGAACCTGATCCAACTCAAATGGCCAATCAATCACAGATGTGTCCATACTTCTGGGAATGGGGGAAAATTTAACTTGATTATTTCAATGGTCCCCTTCCCCTCTCAACATTTCAGAACATCATCAACATGTATATTCACACTTCAGGCTGGGTGTAAGCAGTGTAGTTTTAGTATGGACTGTGAATGTCAGTTTTATTAAAGGGGGTAGGGGATCTTGTAGAAATGCATGGAATAATTTTTCTCCCCATGGCCCTAGCTCCTTCCCTCTCAACCTTCAGAATGCCAATGCCTTGTAATGAGTGTTGCTCCTCCCATAAAATTAGTAACCATATCTACTGTAGATGCTAATGAGACAGCACTACTCTTATACAGTTGATATCTGGGTTTTTGGTAGTCTAAAAGTGAAAGCCGCTTTGGAAGAATGGTGATATTAAGGTGCTATCAATTCCATGGTTGTGAAAATGGTTACGCTTGGAACTATTTTATTTTGAGCAGGACAACCAAATTTTTCAATACAGTATATAGTCCTTCGTACAACCATTCCTAATTTCTTAAAATTGAACACTGATTTAAGTTACAGTAATTGATTTAAATTTTCCAATGTTTTTCCTCTGATCATCCAAGAAGATGACTGCACTCAAGTGTAATGAAACAGTAACTCACTGTCTCTGATCAGTAAGCTAATGTCCATTTCCAAATTTGGTATTATCCAGTCATACAGCTTGTATTCTTTACCATATCTAGGTAGCTGGATGATAAAACACTCTGGGACCTAAAATTGGTGAAAAAGAAATACAAATATCCATTACACTGACATGAGCTCACAATTCCAAAAACTAAATGTCAACTCAAAAATTTGGTACTTTTTGCAGTTTCACTATGTTCACATTGTATTCCTTTGCATTACATGAGGAAACAGTATTAATATCTATGCATAAAAAAGCAGTTAAATAATTAAGACCAAGGTCATCACCACAGTAGCTGCAGCAGACTGAGGGAGGCATATGCCTAACCTGCTGCCTTCAAATTGTGATGATATTTACAAAGATAAATGACAATTATAGTTAACTGCTGTAATTCACACTGCGTCCAGATGCCATTCGAAACAGGTCTAATATGGTTTTCAATCAAACATAAAACCAGCAATACACACAGGTATTTAGGAATAGTAATATTGTAGTCTTGTATGTTTTAGGACCTTCATCTATTGATACATAATCTAATAGAAGCAGTGCAAAGATTTTGTTTTTGCCTTGCTGCCAAGTAAGGGTAACTCTGCCATGAAGGACCTGATTTCTTTAGGTCTCTCACCAATTACCCTCAATGTCAGGGACCAAAGCACAAAAATATCACTTCCCACCTAAAAAATGTGGGGGTCAATTAGGGACAAGAATGCTTGATTGTTATAAATTAATTCACAATACCATGACTTAACAGCCAATGAAAAAAGTGATTGAAAACAAGCTTCCCTTGAGCTGAAACAACAGTACATTTTCTTTGAATACTCTTCTAATTATTATGACCTTCTCTACTCTGAGGAATGCTACCTGAGTCCCATTTTAGGCCAAAAACATCTATGCCAGTTTGTAACATTAGGATGCTCTAGTACTCAGATTGGTTCTTAAATAACTACCAAGTATCTGTCAAGTGTAATAAAGAATGCACATTCATGGCTAGTACAGTTGGTCAGTATAACAGCAGCTGGAGCACCAATGGTGCAGAAGCTCATGCCTTCAACCAAGGGTCCCTGGGTTACAAGTGTCATACGACTTCAAATGACCTCAAATGACTTTAAATGACCTCAAATGACTTATGGGACCTTGGGCCACAACTTCCAGAAAATGATAAACAGATCACTAACCAAGTATCATTATGACAGGCAGTCAACTCTGTATAACATTAACTAGAGGAGAGGTTAACCATTTTGCAACATTTCACAGAATGGACCCTACAGCCCATCTTGGGCCTCAGACCCAAAATTTCTGTACACCCTTTAAGGTACCACCAACCGAGTATGACAAACCATCAACACTGTACAAAAGAATCTATAGTTGAAGAAGCATTTTGCAGACTGTCATGAAATGGGCCTTAAGGCCCACAAGGGACCTTGGACCAAAAGTCCAGAAAACGATTAACAGATCACTAACCAAGCATCAGTACATCAGACCATCAACTCTGTTTAACATTAACAGGAGAAAAGGTAATCACTTTGCAATGTTTCACAAAATGGACCCTACAGTCCATCTTGAGCCTTGGACCCAAACTTCTTGCACACCCTGAAGGTACCACTAACTGACTATCATTGCAACAAACCATCAACATTGTACAAGAGAACCTGTAGGAGTACACAACTTGTAGAATTTCATAAAAAGGGCCACAGGGACCACATGGGACCTTCAACCAAAATTTCCAGAAAACCATGAACAGATCACTAACCAAGCATCTTTATCACAGGCCATCAACTCTGTTTAACATTAACTGGAGGAAAAACAATAACTTGGATCTTTTGCCATCTATTAAATACCTCAGACAATTTCAAATCTGATTCAAGAAAAGACACATGTAAGAGATCTTTGACTGTTGGGATGTCCAAGTACTTCTTCCTGTCTGTAAAGATGTGGTACACAAATGATTCACTGGTGACATTTTTGCCTTGGCTGTTCAACAGAAGAAAAATTAATGCTACAAGTTATTCCCAAAATTATTCCAATGTGAAAAACTTTCATCATTTTTTAAACAACTGCTGTTTTACAAAGCACACATGTACATACTAGACATAATGAAAATATTATGAATGCAATAATGGGGTATTGAAGACACATGCAACTAAACTTAAACCTTCCTTTAGATACTTGATAATAAATAGTAAATATGAAACCTTTATTTAAAGCAACGTTCAAATTTGCAATTGTGAGTATTGAGGCAAAATATGGTTGTATCTGTTCCGGCCATGCCAGTGGTGTTACCTTTTCCTAAAAGGGCATCCAGTAATACACCACACTGAGGAGCAATACTGTACCATGACCCTATGTAGCTGTCGGCCAGAATTCCTTTCATCATCATTATGCAAACAATGAGATAGACTTCAAGCTTTAGAGACTCTGCCTTTTTACTGTCCACATTGGCAAAGATTTGTTCTGAAACCTGGGTGAGATGGGAGGTACAAGACAGCAATGTCCCCACTACTCTGTGAGAGCCCTCAGTGCTTCCCCTGATGCCATGGGGTCAGAGGCCTGCCTTAAGGCCCCTGGTGGGGTCCAGGACATTGCCCCTGGAAGCTCTGGGGTATTTTCAACATTGTGAGAATTAGACGAGAGCATTTTAACTACTTCTATTAAGAGACATTGGATGAGCATTATAAAGCAGTCCAGAGAAATGATAATTTGATTATTTCCTTATATTAGTAGGGTCAAGAGGCAATCCCATAAAAGGGGCTGGGGTGGTGAAGGTCCCAGGAAGCCCTGGGGTATTTACACAATTCAGAGCACCAGAATGTAAAGCTATACTTTTTCCGAAGAAATTAGATGCCTACTAAATAGACTGCAAAAATGATAATTTTTCCCTACCTCTTGCTGGCCTAAGTTATACGTGTAGTCAATTTGATGTTTCAAACCACTTGTGGGCAGTGGTATAGAAGGATTTTTCAGGGGGAGGCGGAAAATAGTTTTGTTTTCAATGAACACTATACCATCCAGGTATGACTCTGTGACAATCAAACAAATTGCATGAACTTACCTTTATAAGGCCCATAGCTACAGCATCAAACCTACAAATTTTTCGACAACTTGAATACTACCAAAATACCTGCAACTTCACTTAATGATCGCAACAGGATGTGGCTAAACTTTCTACTGGTAAAACTCACCTGATTTTTAGGAAAGGTTTTGCAGCAAGGTTTTGTAACAAGGCACGAATAAAATCTTCTGGTTCCTTCTCTTCAGTTCTGAAGTCTTCCATACCATAAGCTGAAATCAGCAAATCTCGAAAACACAGAACGTGATCTGCTCTTACCACACCAAAACTAAGAAAAAGAATCAGGAAAATAAAAAGCTTTATTATTTCCTTGCCATATGAATATATAGTAACAAAAATGAATCACCCACATGACAATTTAAGCAGAAGATCCATCACAGTTATCCTACTTGATATATCATGTTTATAAGGTTTTGACCTTTTGAAATCTTGTGACCCAAAATGACCTTTCACCTCCACTTAAAACAGTAGGGATTACCTACCCTATCATGCCCCTTTACATGCTTAATTTGAATGATAAATATATGAACAATCCACAAGCCAAGTATAACATCCCTCACAGTTATCCTCAATATTATGTTTACCAGCTTTTTAACATTTTTGATCCCAAATGACCTTTGACCTCCATGAAAAATGATAGATATCATCTACTCAATATTGGTAATCCACATGAGAAGTATCAGATCACTCATAGTTATCCCAGGGTATAACTTAGTGTTCAAAATTTGCACAGCAATTTTAAGGTTTCTGCAGGCTTCTCTATCACAAAATCATTAAAAACCCTAATGTTGAATGTACAAAATTTCATGCCGTGTTCTTGCTGATACTATAAACCACTTCAATATCCGCCACTCGGCGGATTTTTTCAAAACTGTACACTGCCATAAAAACCACAAAGAGAGATAAGACTTCCTCTCTTCCCTACTCTCCACAACTTGAGCAAACTGACTCTCTCAAGTGTAAATGGGCTACCCTCTAGAATACAATGGCTAGGCAAACATTTGCTGCAAGACTATTTAATGTTCAAGTGAACAGTTAACTGGCCATGCAGGATTACTTGACAGTTAGTTTATACTTGATATGGCAGAAGTGTGGAGACAAACAAAAGGTGCAAACACAGTCTCTATCGGCAGAAACACCTCATGTGCTACACAATTTTGCATTTGTGTAGCAATTTGCCCATCTTGTGTAGCAAACTGCGATGCAATAATGGATAAATTATTCCGTATCCTTCTTGAGGTAATATGTTTACAACTTTTTGACCTCTTGCCACCCCTAATGACCTTTGTCCTCCACCAAAAACAATAAAGATCATCTAATCAGTATGGGCAATCCACATGCTGTACAGGCGGCAATCCACTTGCTTAGTATAAGATCCTTCACAGTTATTCTTCTAAGGATATCATGTTTACAAGATTTTGACCTTCTGACCTCTGGTGACCACAAATGACCTTTGCCCTCTACCAAAAACAATGAGGATCATTTACTCAATATGGGCAATCCACATGATGAGTATGCATATGAGATCCCTCAGAGTTATCCTTCTTGAGGTATGTTTACAAGGTTTTGATCTTTTGACCTCTGGTGACCCCAAATGACCTTTGACCTCCACCAAAAACAAGAGGGGTCATCTACTCAATATTGGCAATCCATATGCTAAGTATGAGATCCATCAGATTTATCCTTCCGGAGATATCATGTTTACAAGCAATTTCCAGAGTATTTACCATTTGACCTCTGGTGACCCTAAATGACCTTTGACCTCCACCAAAACCATAGGGATCATCTACTCAATTGGGCAATCCACATACTAAGTATAAGATCCCTCACACTTACCCTTCTTGAAATATTTTGTTTACAAGATTTTGACCTTTAGACCTCTGGTGAACCCAAATGACCTATGACCTCCACCAAAAACAATATGGTTCATCTACTCAATATGGACAATCTACATGCCAACTATGATATCCCTTGGAGTTACCCTTCTTGAGATATCGTGTTTACAAGCAAAGTGTCATAGATTCCTTGAGCCTTCAGCAAGGAATCAACAAATCTTTTAAATATTACTGAAAAAGTAACGAGACCTACTTCTCCTATTTACCAAAATTACAGTTATATGATTTCATGTATATTTCAAAAATGTTTCAAAATGCCCACTATTTCAGTGACCTGAGGCAACAAATGTCATTTACCTTGACTGTAGCTCAATGGCATATAGGCAAAAATAATACCCAATCTTCCACAAAGCACCACATTCTGAACACTCTACTTACCTTCTGAGAGGATTCACTATGGTCTTCCGTAAAGCATCTTTGACATTTTTAGTCTCAATTCTGGCAGTATATTCAGAGTGTAGAATATCATCAACTATATCACTGAATGCAAACATACTGTACAGTGTTACATCCATGTAGCTAGAGTTGTAATCTCCCTGGATGCCTTTAAACATCCCAATGTGCTCAGGTTTAACAGTCTCTGATGGTCTCACATAACTCTTATCTGGATCCTGGTCAATTGGTGTTTCCAAAATCTAAAAAATTGACAACAATATGAACAACTTGAAGAGCATCAATGATGTAGTAGCTCAACTCATATCCTTTGAATACAGTTACTTTTGTTTCCCCTGGGATCAAAACCCCCGAGTCTAAAGTCCCTCATGGGTTGAACAAACACATGTTGAACAGGATACATTATGACACGTTATGTGGACAGACATTAACTAGCACCTTCAGTGCTAGAGATGTCAATTATAATGGTCACAGCTGTAGCAGATCAGTTGTGAAGTTCTATTTGTATCGCCCACCCTGAGCGAATTTTTTACTTTTTGTAGGCACAAGAATAACTCAGCTTACAAATATGAAATGCTATTTATACCCTAATTTATCAGGCTCATCAACAAATTATTTCTATGGCAAACTATTATATCATAGAAATGAAATCCCAACACTCATCACCCCAAAGTTTATTTTTAGTGTGGAGGTATCAAAATTCTCAGTCGATGATGCTCTTTGATTGACATCTACATTTAAAAATTCAAAAGATGCAGAGTAGCTCACATTCCACACAATGCATAGGGAGTGTTTGGATTACACATTATAACCTAGCTAGTATGCTCACCAGGACATTTAAGCAAAAAAACAGGTTTATGTCTACAAAAGGAGGGGCTTTGCAAGTTATGGGAGGACTTACAAGTTGCAACTAGTTGGGAGAATTGGAACTGACTGGTATGAAGAAAAAGGCATGGGACTGTTTTCACTATCTGACCCTTTGTGATGCAAAATAACATTCAACATCAACACAAAGTTCTATGATATGGTGACCATATTTTGGGGGTTTAAATTAGGGATGCTACCAGCCTAGGCACCATATAAGAAAAAATATACTGTACATCGTTACATGACAAATCTACAGTATATACCAAATATGAAAAGTGTCGGTCATTCCTATCTTTAAGATATCGCAATTACAAGGAGCGTCACAAACACACATACACACACACACACATACACACGACATCACCATCACACAGATTCCTTGCCTGCCTTTGGCAAGGAATCAAAAACAGAGTCCACATCTGCTACTACCATTTTCTTGGTTTTCTTCTTTAGTGTGGCACCTGAGGTATCTCCAAATAGATCATCTTCAAACACTGAGTTGTCTGCAGAGAAAAATTAGGCATTCATCATTACTTACAGGATACAAAGTAGACACGGCATTTGCAACATCTTTGTTGGCCTACATTTTGACTTGAAAATAAAGGTAAGAAAAATCCAAGTCAACTCATAGAACCTAAAATAAAAGGTGGAAAAACTTTGAAAACTAAACAATCATGTAGGTAAAGAAGATTTTTACAACTTTATGTTCAAAACAACTGAAATAAATGCTGTGCCATCACACAAGAATATGAATCAGAAATGCTAATGAAATAAGAAATCATAAGTGGATGGTGTTTAGATATATTTACAAAACTCTGTTAGATCTGTATTCATATACTCACACTTTGACACAAATAGCTGTACTCAGAATATGAGTATGAAGATGTATTCAAATATACTTGTACTCACAATTTGAGTCTGAATTTGCACTCAAATGGTATATACTTAAGCAAAGCTACCTTATCAACGGCCCGACTCATAATTTTGGACACTAGAGCTGAAAGTTGAACTGGGTTAAGCATACTCTGCAGCTTTCTTGGCTGTACTCATAAACTGATTAAAGACTCTAATCTCACCCCAGACAGTAGCAATTCTCCCTGCCAAGTTCACTTCTACCCCCTCCAATTTTCCTGTTCACCTCCAAACAGAGCCACAGAAGCCTGCACTGCCATACTGTCAAACAAGTGCATGTAAGCTTGATTGGGAACACAACTGACTGTACAAGTCACTGCTGACCAACCAGAGTGGAACTGTATCATTTGAATCAATGACAATCAAAGTGCAGTGATCAACTGTATTAAGAATTTGAGAACTATTCCTAAATGTGTTTGGGTTAGGAGTTGCTAGCCTCCCTGGTTTTGGGGATGCCATATCCCCTTTAAGCATTGGCATTGTTCTCATATCTATAACTAGATAGTTAGATGAGGTTTAACGGCCCAGTTTCCAACCAATTGGTTCAAGTCGAGCCGGCCACAGCCTTTTTTCCAGTTGTGGCTCACTGGCTTGTTTTCCCTTATTCCATTGCTTAATTATGCAGAGCATCACGCACAACGTCAGAAGGTTCCATTTTTAAAGTCTTTGGTATGACTCGACCTGGGAATTGAACCTGGGCCTCCCGCGTGAGAGGGGGACATATCCGTAACTAATTTACTCACAACCTGATGAATCTGTTTTCATACCTTTATAGGGTAAAGACCAACTGACCCATTGTAACCTTTTCATGGCAAGCAAAAATTACCAGAGGGCTGAAAAAATTTCTTACTCAAGCATCACTTGCAGAAAATCAAAGTCAATCAAAACTTCTATGAGGGATGATTCCCATACAGCAACCAGCTTGCAATCAGCATACTGGCCAGTATTGCACAGCAAAATGCAATACACTCTCTTGCAGACGAGGTGCAATCCTCACAGCATATAGTATATGAATGCCATGCACTGTGACTATCTATGAAAACATTTCTGGGGAGTGAAGTAGCAATACACAAGGTAACAACACACTACACAAAAATTAAAATATTGCTACATCATTTTTGTGTGAACCTCTTTGCTTCCAAAATGCCTACTTTGATTAATACCGCTTGTATGAATACTTCTCAACTATATAAATGAACACATACTGTGTTATGTAGGTTTGCTGGAATGTGCAAGTGAATAAACTTTTATTCCACAGTTCCCAGCTAGATACATTTAATGTAAAACATTCCTCATGGAGGACCCTAGACAAACTGTCAACACTTCATGTTTACACACTAAAAGTTTGGGCTTCCACCTCACAATGTGAAAACTCTCCTCCCCCTCCCTGACTCTCCCCCCTGTTTAACCATGTAAAAGTGCCTGATTATACAGTTACTTGCAAGTGATATTATTAATGATAATTAAGGACCCACCGTTCGAATTTTCTAGTAGGCCTTCAATGGAAAGTTCACTTGCCATATGCCATCTGTTGTATCGTTAATAGTGGCTAATGATTTCAAAAACCATGCAAGGTCAAAAACAACTTCAGCAAAAATATTACCAAACTTGTTTTGATACTACAAAAGAGAAATTCTTTAAGTATGAAGTACTCAAAGTCCAAGCCTATACTTGGAAAATGAAAATCATACATTTAGAAGGATGACAATACTCTGAATAAATCAATTCTTTCACCTATTCCTGTGACCTTACCTTTTGGTAGGGAAATCAAGCTTGCAGCAAATAAATCCTCATCTACATCCAGAGAAGGTGAAAATGGAGTTGCCTTAGGTGATGAAATATCTCCAAATAAATCATCATCACCACCTTCCTCTGATGTAGGGTCTGTTTTTTGTGTTTTCTTGGATGACAGACTCTCACCAAACAAATCATCTGCATTATCATCTAGAGGACTGTTTGAAGATTTTTCTGTTTTGTTGGTATCTGCATGATTAGAGCTGGCTGCAGAATGATCTGTACCTGCACCACTGGTACCCAGAGACAAGAGATGATCATCAAGAAATGTCTTAAAACTATCAGAAAACAAATGGCTTCCTGTTTTAGACTCTATTTTCAATTTAGATGTGCTGACAGAACTGAAATCTATATCATCGGCAGGGGCATTTGAACTGTCTCCAAAAAGGTCATCATACCCAGAGAGATAGGGAGGTTTTGATTTAGCATTTGATGAGGGTGCCCCAACAGGCTTCGATCCCAATGAAGACTTGTCAACCCTAGGTGCAAGAGATGGTTCTGGGAGATCAAAGTCAAAGGAACTGTATGGAATGTCTTTGCTGCCTACTGCACTGTGTAGGTTGGAATTGCTCTCTGTTTCACCAATGTGTGATTGGTTTGATTGGGATGCCTTTGTCTGTAAACTCTCTCTAAAGGGCAGCTTACTCTTTCCAGTACGTCTTGGTTGTCTCTGTTTGATGAAGATGACACAAAAAATTACAAACACAAATGTATCTTTATACACACAAACATTTACAATTTAACCCCAATGAAGCCAATGAAAACTCATATTGCACTAGTTTGTCAATGCACATCAGTTGCTACAGAAGCTGCATCTATAAAAAATCATCTGTATAGCTGTGGAAGACCTAATATAAACAACCATAAACAAAATTGTATTCAAAATACATGAGACCCGCCTTCTGAAGACTTGTGAGGGTGTTTGTAGAAACAGATACATTAAAACCAACCTTCATGGGGGCATCTTCCTTAACAGGAGGAGCTGCACCAGGTTTTAATGCAGAAGGAATAACTGAAAGGCTTGCCTATGAAAGATGTCAAGAATATTGAAAGCAATGAAAAAGAAAAACCTAATCAATCTTCAAAAAAGACTTGGACGTAATATTATCAAAGAACATGTAGGTAATTTAAAAAAAGAGAAGATTCTCCCCTTAGAATTAATATAAAAAGAAAATATATGGGTACTTTTGAATAAATGTCCATGAAAAACATGGAGGAAGAGCTTGGCTGAGGGCCAGAAAAGTGGTGACTTTATAATTGACTCACATTTCCTCCATTTTACAAATTATGAAAGAGAAATTGTGACAAGATAAATGCAACATTCAAAATAGTCATGGCAGTAGACAGGGTAACTGTATAAACAGTAAGCATTAACATAAATATGATGTAAAAACAGTTTTCCATTGTGCCAACTAGTACAATACAAAATTTCCATACAACCATAGGCCTATGTGATGGAGGGCTGGGGACTGGGCTGCTGGGTTACATATTAAACATGTTTTGGGAACAATATATACTATCATGAGACATGCCAACCTTTCAATTTCAGAAAGTGGGACAAAACTTGAGAGAATGAAGTGGTGCGTGTAGAGCATGTGCCCACCTAAGGGCCCCTGGTTGGGTCCTGGGGCAATGCCCTGGTGAGGGTCCAGGGGAAAAAAGGTGGGGGTCCAGGGGGCACAGCCCCTGGAAGCTCATGGGTTTTAGCAGTTTCAGTCATGCAAGGAAGACCATTAACAGTACATTCAATGCTGGTATTCACAACAATTGAGTTTATTTCCCAAAGCATACAAGTATGGGCAGAATACATAAGTATTGCTGCACAAAATGTTACAAGAATAACACAGTACGATTTACACAGTGTAAGTATAATTATTACTTCAACACCTTGAATTACAGTGCTCAGTTGGTGACGGTTGAGCTTTTATACAGAAGAACTGTTGGGTTAGACATCTTCGATATTAATAAGAGTACTGCTGGTGTATCGTCAAACTTGCGTACAGCTGATCGGAACAATTTTACTCCAAATTTTTTGACACTACCCATTAGGCTGCTTGCAAAATGTTTGTGGAAAAAGTTGATTCACAGCTGTCCTTCTCTTTGACTTAATAATGCTCATTAAGTAGCTTGTTTAGCTTTTCTAAAATGTCTGTGGAAAAGGTTGATTCATGGCAAACTTCATGTTTGGCTAGCATCGCAGATTTGTGGGTATAATAATACTGCTGTGTTACAGTGCCCATACTTGACCTTTCTTTTGTTTTGCTTTTATTGAATTGAGAAAACGCCCGTTCACAGTCAGCATTGCTATGAAATGTGGAAAGTGCTGCTTTCATAACTTTGAGAAGTAATGAGTACTTGTTAGTGTTGCTAGATGGCTTTTCCATTTTTCCAATGTCATTCTACTGGACATCAATCCTTCTCTCAGGGTCAAATACAATATGTTTCTATCTACTTGATATTCAATAAACTGTGATTCCAGTTCATCCATTTGGTCCTCCCTAATCAAACGGAATCACTGAACAAAATATTTAACTGATGAGAACTAAATTACTTTTGTCTTTTGCACAATGTCCAAGACTTAAGCCTGAAGTAAGATTTCATCATTGAAAGGGAAATTTTCTACTATATACTGACTGCATGCAATGCAAAATAGCTTCACATTTTTGTAGAACTGCTGTGTGCCAAGCTTTTCCTTTTTCTCAGCCATGAACTTCCTGCAATCATGACCAATGAAAATTTCTTCATTGTCCTTGTGGTGCTCTTTGTTGGCAAAGTCCAACTTGGTGATATATTTAACTCCAATTAAGGCATCTGCTTTGAAGAACTTAGCCAGGATACAAGAAAGCTGATCTAGGAATTTTATGGACTTGTGGTTCATCTCTCTGCAGCATCTAACCACGAAGAAAGAAAGAAAAGAATTCTTTTCTATTGTATATAGCCAAAAGATAAACTGGTCAAAACAGCGAACTGTTAAATCCAATAGAATTCAACTGCAAAATTGTGCTGAAGCAAATTGCCCTAATTACTTTAATTAAAACAAGGCAGGGTTGCCTTTAAGAAGAAAGCACACAGGCAACTGGGATCATTCAACTGATTGAAGGTGCCATGTAGGCTTATTCCCATTCTGTTAGTGCATCTTTGTTTCCCTGGTCTGAGAGTTACGTGTTTTGGCTGACACTTTAGATTTGTTTTTTACCCTTTCTGAGTTGGACTTGGACTTTGATGTATCACATTTCTTCTGTTTATCAGCCAGTACTTGTTGATTAAACAGATACTTATTAAGGTCGAAACCTTTTAGTTGTTTGCTGGTTGTTGGAGTATCCTGTAGAGAAAAAAAAGAGAAGAAAGTCAAATACATGAACAAACACTAGCTAAAGTAAACTTTGGTTTAGGTATTACACATCTTGCCTCAGGAACTAAACAATTATTTGATGCTTACCTCCTCTTCACTCTTGTTGGTATGTATGTAAACCATTTTCCTCTTGTTTTCAGGACTGCTTAATGTACTGCAGGCAAAAGGAATCTTCCTTTCCAGATTCAAAGAAGGTTCACTCTGAGCTCTTTTATCAGGATTCACTTGGCCACTGCATGGAAACAGATGTGACCTTGGTTTTTCCACAGAAGTACTGCCACTACTGCTCCTAATTACAACTTCTTTCCTGGTTTTGGTAGTATAGCACCATTGTTTGGCTTCCTTCTAGCACAACTCTCTTCTTTGAAGAAACACAACAAAGGATCCCAGTAAACTAATTGTCTGGAAACAGGTCTCTCTGATAAAGCCATTTGAAAAAGGCCAATGGAAAGTGAAACTTAACGGCAAGTATTGAAAACAACCCTTCAGGTTTAAGTGCATGGCTTTTTAAACATCAGTTTCTAGTTTTTTCTCTTTGACATGCCTGTCAATCATCTTTTCACAGTCGTGACAAAAAGAGAAATCCGTTTCCCATATGGAATTTCACCTTTTCTTAAAAGCAAGAAAAAAAAGGTTGGAAAGTACAAAATCTATGACAATTCTTTGACAGCCTTAAAGTTAATTTTTATGGTCCAATATTTTGACACATGACCATACATGTAAAAAGTTAAGTGCAGACATTCTACCATCTCTAATTATGCTTATTTCATTTAAAAAAGCTTTTACATTTAGAATCAGCAAAAGATCAGAGATGCTACGAAAATTGCCCCCAAATGGGATAGGCTCCAGTTATTTGCCCATGCTGTAGTGTACGTGCTAGGATAGGACCATTGTGTGACAAAGGTATTGCTGCCTTGAGTATCACAACCAACTTGTTTTTGTCACTTGTCTTAGAGACAGCTACACCAGGATATAATGATTTTGAAAGAGTGGTAATTTTTTAATTAACAAATGTTAATTATTCATGCATCAGCATCTGGCAGCATCATTACATATTTAAAACAATTGTTACCATCTTGGTCAGGATTTCTAGGATCATCCTGGCTCTACCTATTTAACTAATTAATATGTCAAATTACAGATGTTTTCTGACACTGACAGCAGTCATGAGCAGCGTTCCTGCTAAGGCGCACGACTGCGCGATTGCGGCACCTGGCTTCTAAAATCCTGCAAAGTTAAAATTTGTATGAGGGAAGTCCCAGCATCATTTTTCCTTGCTAATGCATTCAGGTTATTGTCAATGTGGGACTTTCTCCCCTGTTCATAGTGCAAATGAAAATTCTAGCAAAAAGATTAGAAAATAATGCTCTGGTGAAACATCTGTTGAGATTGGCAGGTAACTGCCGCTATTCTCAAAAGAATGACATCTAAACCAATGGAAAGTCCGTTTTCACATGTGCACTTGTTTGTTATGAAGGCACATAGGCTCGCTAGCTAGATGTACACACGCACATGTATAGTACATAGTACTTTCAATTAACACAACACCACGCGATCGCTAACTGCATGATACACCTAAGCTAGGCTAGGCCAGGGTACATTCTTGCTACGTCATGTCTGTACTTTACTATGGCTACCATGTACACCCAAGGACATGTACTCATTTTTCTAATCAAAAACAGGTGAAAACGATGAGGAGGCAAATGCATCAAGAGATGAATCATCCAAGTTATCCACTTCAAGCTCTTGAGAGACCAGGCCTATGCCTAGTAACGTTATAGTGAGATTGGTCCATGTGACGTCTTAACATAAGCGGTCTCGGCAATGATGGTACTAGGCTTAACTGTAAGTTAGGCCTAGAACTAGTACTGCTGAGGGTTCCTCCATATGTGATCGTATAAGAATTATTTGATAGACTACCAAAGTGTAACATGTGCCAAAGCTCATGACTTTTAACTCATCAAAGTGTGAAGTGTAATAAATGAAAGTTACAGAAAAGTCAGCTACTCTTTAATTATAATGTTTAAAACTACTATTTTGGTTTGTGAGTGTATTTTTGGTTGTTTTTGTTCCAAGGCGGCTGAAAAATGACCCCACAAACCCCTGCTTTGAAATTATAAGTTGACTTTTTCACTTTTTGAAAATCTCTCCTTTGAAAATGAAAATCCCTCCTAAAATTTTTTGGAAGAAGGGAATTTCTCTCCTTTACTCTGAAGCTTAGTGCTAACACTGGGCATGAGGTACCATATAAACACACTTTCACACTTTGTTGTGTCTACAGTTCACATTTATTATGCAAAGCAATAAAACCATTGCTGTCTGAATATGTGGCCCACACTAGCAAACCACCGGAATCTCAGTACATGCTTATGTATGAGATACAATTTCCACACCGAATTCTGTAATTTGTAAAACAGAAAATTTATGTGGCTCTATATGTAGTCCACCAAGTTACCTTTTCGAGATTTTACTTTGAAATAAAATATCCCATAAAGTGTCTGACAAGACTAGGCTAGGCCTAGAGCTGTAGAATTATAATAGCCTATTTAGGTACATATTAATAACTTTCACCTAGGCCTATACACAGGGTTCAGGTCTAACATCAAAATCGGCATTTTTTACGACCGCATAGTGCATACTCACAACCATAATTAAGGTTGCGTCATAAAATTAAATCCAGTGTAACGAATTGTTACGACCAAACTGCAACAGAAAGTTCCAATAAAACTTACTTATCCACAATGTTCTTTTAATCAGCATTCAGTTATATTCCAAATCCTGTATAATTTAATGTCCCAATAAAGTTTTATTTACGTAAAACTAGCAATTATAGAAAACACAGAAAACCCTCAACATTCCCACACTGCATTATTTGTAAATTAGTGAAGGCCCACTGCTGGACAGGGTAGCGTTTACCTCCAAATTTAAAGGGTCCAAAATGTACTGGACCCTTTAGATTGCCCAAACAGTGTGTCTTTGGGGTCCAATGGCAATTTTAAAGGGTCCAATCCAATTTTCAAATTAACTTCTCACTTTGTACTGACAGACACTGCAGTGCAAGTATACACAACATTTTTTCAGTGGGTTTATTCAGTGCGTACACTATAGGAACAAGTCGGAGCTTGGGGGAATTCCAACCGCTCTAACCAGGTAGCCAAAAGGCTTAGTGATTCCTTGCCATATGATATACTGTAACAAGCATGAATCACTCACATTACAAGCATGAGATCCCACACAGTTATCCTACTTGAGATGTCATGTTAATAAGGTCAAAACCTTTTGAAATCTTGTGACCCAAAATGACCTTTCAGCTCCACTTAAAACAATAGGATCACCTACCCTATATGGCCATCATCATGTTAAATATGAGCGATTCACAGGCTAAGCATGAAATCCCTCACAGTACTCCTCCTTAAAATATCATGTTCACAAGGTTTTGAGCTTTTGTGACCCAAAATAACCTTTAACCTCCATGAACCAGAAAGCCAAAAGGCTTAGTGATTCCTTGACATATAATGATATATTGTAACAAAAATGAATCACCCACATGACAAGCATGAGATCCCTCACAGTAATCCTACTTGAGATATCATGTTCATACAGTCAAAACA
>WURT03375079.1:0-23551 GCA_009936505.3 Holothuria glaberrima | reverse complement strand
GGATCATCTACTCAATAAGGGCAATCTACATGCCAAATATGAGATCCCTTGGAGTTACCCTTCTAGAGACATCGTGTTTACAAGCAGGTGTCACATACGCACATACATACACACACATACACACACACGACATCACCATCGCATAGATTCCTTGCCTGCCTTTGGCAAGGTATCAACAAGCGGGGATTTTCGATAGTGTGGTCGTGGAGTAAGTGCTAGCGTTGGTCTGCATAGCAGCATTCAAGTCTGGGACTATTTTATGAGTGATCAAACCAAGTATATAAAGAAAGTCAATAGAACTGTGTAACGACTTATTGTCCCTTGAAAAGAAGACTTCCTACTTTTCAAATGGGCTGATCATTCTATTGGAATACCGTCAAGTTGGTGAAATCGGGGAAATGGTCGATATTTCCACTTCATGAAAAAGTCAAAACAACTGCATGGAAGATGACATGCTGTATAATGTTCTTACTGATCGTGTGTAAATAGAGTAGCATCACACTGAAGATATTCATACACCAGAAAAAAAGGCATGAGTTCATTTGACAAACTGAGCAAATCCAATATTCGAAGCTCTAGGCTTCGATTAATTACTTCTGCAAAATGATGGTAATCTGTAACTGTAACTTCTGGCAGAGACTCAGGTTTGCACCTCTGTGTCACTGTAAAGTAACATTAGCACATAGACCATGAAACAAGCAAATATTCATCTACCGATATACTCATCACCTGTCGTTTTGGTGCCTCGCTGCTTTATTCAAAGATGTGATTAAATTTAGTTCTGATATTTTAGGGAAATATTTGTTCTCAATTCTTAGTTGTTCTGGAAATATCAACAGATGAAGTTACCACATTTTCAATCCAACCTGAGCTTGAAGCAAGAAATGTAACAGTAAAACCTCACAAAAATCAACCCCTTTGCTTTTTCTCTCCATATGTCCCCCCCCCCCTGCCCCATATTTGAGAAATTTTTTTTAACCTGCTTCCTTTTCTAGAAATATGTTTATCACAGGACAAAATCCAGTTACTTGTTGCACAAAAAAAATTTATTCACCCAAACTTTCAAAAATTCAGATGATGCAAGACCCATAACCCTTGTCACGCACAATATTTTTAGGAGATAAAGCAATTGCTAGAGTTAATTGGTGAGACTGAACGATTAAATAATTAAAGGTATTTCCTTTGTATGCCATGTTGGTGCATTTCAAACGCAAAATTTCCCTCTCAATTTAAGCACTCTGACTAGGGATGCACCGGATCCAAATTTTTGGTTTCGACCGGAACCGGATTTTGCCAGATAGTATTTCAAATCCAGCCGGAACCAGATTTTTTCACCTGTAAAGAGAAATATTAAGAAATAGCTCTGTGGGCCGGGGGGGATGAGGGTGTCAAGGCAGAGGAGCGGTGGTTGACTTCATGATAGTGTTACAGTGGGTCCCACTGTAGGTAACTAAGCTGACATGTTATTTTTAGGGTTAAGACTAATGCAGACAGAAAATTAATTAGCAAAGTAAGATCACTTAATATACTACAGAGTTCTTTAAAATAATCAAATCAATTTTATTGTTCACATTGACGGAGAATGTAAATTAAAATGTTCTGATGAATGTGACTCAGTTTGTGCAGACTGTCTAGGAATAATTGATTCAGACTGTGATAAACCAATTGATTTTTAATAACTGTTACAGTAAGTATTCACATTCTAACATTTGCAATTGTGGGTCCTGTGATATAGGCCTAAGTGGATGTAGGCTAACTTTGAATGTCTTCAATGTTAACTCCACTTATTATGGACATACTTATAAAGGCTGCAAGATCAAACAATGGGTGTTGTGTCAGTGCCAGTGCAACAATGAACCAGGACTACCTTACCTACACAACACCTTAATGAGACAATTTTCTGCTATGCTACATGGCCAGAAAACTTTTGGAAAGGTTTTAAATTCATCTCTGAAGTAACCTCTATCTTTTGATCTTGAAGGTACTTCAGGCTAAAATATGAGAAAAATGTGGCCGGATTTCTTCATAGATCCGGCCGGAACCGGATATGCGGTGCATCCCTAACTCTGACCATTTTGTATAACAGTAAGCGTTTTATGCGATGCCAGGCATACAATTACCCAACAGCCAGAGAAAAGTTCTTACCACAGGTCAGTCTGAAGAGCTTGCAAAGCTTCAACATCCTTAGATTGACAGGCCATCTGTGGAAAACAAAAGGAACATCCTCTAATTCATTACCATCACCTTTTAATTCTAATGACCTTTGACTTTTAGACTTGAAACAGTTGTTTGGGAATTGGAAAATGGATAGTAACAAATATGGAAGTAGCCTTATACATTATCACTTCTTCATAGAATTTAAGTATTCTAGTCAATACTTTTATGGCAGTAACCTATTGTCTGCAAATACTAGTTGAATTTACACCCATTTTAGTGGCAGGCTCCATGAAAAGAGTCCAAACCGAGTATAGCGAGGAAAAGGTCTCATTGTTAAAAGGAGTAAGGCACATTCTTGATTTATTGAACCAAAACGGTGATCTTTGGGAACAAAAACTTGCAAAATACCACAAAAATGTAGATTCTCCTTCCAAGTTCCTTCTGAACCAGTCAATTCAACATATACAAAATATTCAGTCCAGTTGTACCAATAACTGTGAATTTCTGCAGCAACAGCACGGTCACATGTGGTACCAACTGGTGTTGCCCCTTCTGGAAAGAACCCTGAGAGCAATCAAACTGTTTAAGATTTTATCTAACACATTTTCTTTCAACTTACCACGACTGATTGTAATAGGATGAACAACTCTTCACCTAGACAGACATTACCTACATGGAAATTAAGGAATAGAGAGAATAAAAATCTTAACAGAGTTTACCCAAATTTGTATCATAAAATGCTAGCCTCAACAGCAGGAAAAAACTGGCATTGTTAAAACTGTTCACTTGCAAGTACCTTTAACACTAACTTTTATTACTAAGTGTAAAAAATTAGGTGTTAAAGATGACCTGTCATCCTACTTCTCAAGGGTTGACTACGAAAAATCCAACATCTCTAAGCAATATAATACAAGAAACAAATACAAATGGTATTTCTACTGTCTTAAACAAGATCAATGCTGAATGTGGCAACCACTTTGATACACAGTAAGATAACTCGGATTTCAATCACTGAGATTGTTTCTGGCCAAAATGGTGACCTACCATCTTTTCCATCAAATATTCTTCTTAAACAAAAAATTAAACATGTGATACAGTGATATTGCACAGAGAATTACAGCACTGATTATTTAGATATGACAGAATAACCCATTGGCACCACTGCTGACAGAAAGAGGAAAATGAATTCAAATGCAATCTTTTCTGACTGACTATTGTAAGCACTTTTCTTTGTTCTGGATGTTTCAACCCCTTTTAGTGTCTTAGCATACTACCTCCCAGGAGTTCAACGAGGCATTTCAAACAGCATCATTCTTCCCCTTAAAATTGTTTGTAACAGGTATTTCCAGATTTGGTTGTGTGTGCTGATCGGTTCAATCCCCTATCCCTCACTCCACCCCCCTTTCAATCATCATCCTCCAAAAAAGATATGGGATGGTTTATTTTAAACCTCTTTAGAACCCCCCATTCCTTAGCCCCCTTCATAAGATGGTCTTACAAGGTGGTTAATTTCAACGGGTAGGAACTGATCTTGGGGTTTGCTATCCTGCTGGACTATGGAAAAAGTAAATCTGTTTTATGGATTGATGTTCCAGTAAGAATTGTCAACATAACACTAAAAGGAAATCAAACTACGCCTCACTTGAGTTGCCTTCTGCTGTTGTGGTCCATGTAAACCTCTCCAGGGTCTGTGCATGTTCTGGTCGTATCCTTTGTGGCGTAGGCTGCAAAGAAAACAATCAAAACTATGGTTATACTTGTTTTGACATCAATTCCTTTCTTTAGTGTCATTATACAAAAACAGATTCTAATACTCCATTACCTACATTCTGTGCATCATATTCAATGTACTCATGTAGTTTTCTTCTAATTTTTGATGCAGCTGGAAGTCTTTTTTATGAAGCCAGGAATTTGTAAGCAAAATACCTTTGCTCCACAGGTTGTAAGAAGATGGAGAAATTTTTATTGCACTTGGTATTCGCTCAATGTTTCTTAAAATGCATACGTAACAAAGAACAAAATCTTATAAAAATATCCTCATCCAATAATTTCTACATCTTCTTTGTTGGACTAAATCAGGCACTTGCCCTGGAAGACTTCTTAAAGAAGAAATCAACAAAGAGTTCTTCTGTTAATGAAAACTTAGGAACCTTTCTAGAGCCTGCAACAGCTGAGAGGGGACTCCTACCTGAAGCAAGACAAGTAGTAAGATTCTTTTGATTTCACAGCTGGCTAAGATGTCTGCATAAGCTCCAAGAGGGTGGCCTTCATGACCACGGGTACCCCTCTCACGTACCAAATACTCCATTTCAGTCAGTGTAGTTAAAGCCCCATCATAATCACCTGAAAATTAGGGGGACACAAGGAACCATTATGGCAAACTGCACTCAGAAGAAAAGGCTCATAATATATAGAACAGAGAATGAAATTAGCTACTTACATTGCATGTCAGTTCTGTCATGACATGGGACTATGTACTCACAAGTCTCGGTTTAACTTCTTTAAGAGCAGTCATTCAGCTGTCTACTGGTATTACTTTGTATCCGTTGTCTTGAGCCCAGATGCCATATACTTCAGCATTTCCAGGCATCTAAGCTCTTACCCAGGCTCCTTCCAGACAGTTGACAAACCTCTGTTCATGACATGTCAGCAATTCTTTACCAGGAAGCAAGGGTAATTTGCCTCTTGTCAGATTCTTACCCCAGAATCAAATGACAGTAGACTGAGGTTCAGAACTGTTCTGGACCTCAATACTTCTAGGATCAGGCCATTACTTTGTTTAATCATTTTTTGAATTGTAATTACCCGTATTTCTTCATCAAGAAAATATTCGAAAAAGTTTCCTCTATCCCTAGGACCCTCTTCTCCACCAAAACTTCAGAAGATATTCCTTTTGTGCTTACTCATAACGCTCAGCTCGATCTATTTTTAAAAGTAGTAAAGAAGGAATGGCCTATTTTGAGTTTAGATAACGATATCAAAGAAATTTTTTCCGACCCCCATTATTGCTAGAACACAACCTCCCAATCTACACCAGCTTCTTGTCAGGAGCAAACTGAAAACTAAAACCCCCGTCCCCAGGGTAACATAAAATGCGGTAAGACACGGTGCAAGGTCTGTGATCATATGATTACAGATTCCACCATTCCCTTAAGCCCCTTTGGTTATATCCTTAGGCCAGGTCCCTTAAACTGCGATACCTCCCATGTTATTTACCTAATTGTGTGCACTCTTTGCCCCGATACACAATACATAGGTCAGTCTTCCAACTCGTTTCGCACACGGTTCAATAACCACAAAAGCAGTGTACAGCTCAACAAAGCTGGTTTTCCAGTAGCCAAATATTTCAATCTCCCTGACCACAATATAAACTGCCCTAAGTTTGCAATCATCCATGGCAACGTGACACAGCACAGCAAAAGACCTAATTGAGATGCAACTAATCCTTAGGGTTGGCTCACATCAACATAGGCTGAACAGAGATATTAGGCTTTCTTTCAAACTTTCAATTTTACAAGAAGTAGTAATTAGCAGTCACTTTGCTCTCACACCTGAAGAAGGACCAGGGGTCCAAAAATTTGTGTAAATTGTGTATCAATATACTATGTTGGAACTAAAGACATTACCAGTGTTTGCTGTTGTTTGTTTTTATATATATATACATATATATATATATATAAATATCAAAATACCTTTGTGCATTGACATCATGCGAAAGCAATTGGAGGCAGGCAATAAAAAACACTGAACACACGACGTATACCTTGCATGCACGGTCATACCGGTACACAAATTAAGTGTCTGCATATGTTGGTGTAGGCTGCAGCCCCCTCCCCCTTCACTTATTGCAGTTTGTCTGTTACACTTACAAGAAAGACGGCTTACCTATCTGAATTTTGCACGATGACACTTTAGTCATAGAGTTGAGGCAATCTAAGGGAGTCTGCGAGAAAAAAAAATGATCTGTCACTCCAAATACATAACATGCACTTATAACTTCACTGATAGGGTAACATAAAATTACCAAAAGTCATCATGCAATTGAGCTTTCACTATGATTCGTTCAAATGGAGATTATCAAACGTCCAACCATTAAAGAAAATTGCATGCACATTCGTACAGAAGTGCAGACAGGTAAAAATGACTACAACTCAAAAAGATAAATGATAAGCCGTAAAGAACCACAAAGATAGACAAAGAATTACAACTAACTGATTTTAAAGCAAGAAAGTTTAAAGCAAAAACATCTACAACATACTACAATTTCCCTTTTACATATTCTCCCTATAAAATTGTTGGCCAAACAATTGAAATTGGTGAAAGTTCCTTCATACCTGATACTGATATTCTGCAGCTCTCTGATAATGGCCTATGGCCTCACCAGGTTTCCCTAGTTTCTGAAAGAAACATAAAATCATAGCAAAGTTGGATTTTTACTTTTGGTCCAACTTTTTAGTAAAACTATATATATGGGACATACTCTCCCAAGCTATTTAAGGACCCTGCCTAAACCAGGGTTCTACAAATACGTAAAGCTCTTCATCTGTGGCTTATTAAAACCAAACTTGGGCTAGAGTCAATTTGCAATGAAAAGCTGCAGGGGCTAGTACAAAGAACTGTACAGTGATGCACTTACACTTTGGCCTAAGCTTATGTTGGCTACTACAAATGTCATGAAGGCTACAGTAGTGGAATATAAAGTCTGTCAAAAGCCTAACAGGTGAGTAATATACTCCCAGTGGTTTTGAGCCCTAGACTAGACTAGAACAGGGTCTAACCCAGCCTAAGTCTCCTCTCAGCCGTTCCCCTTTTTCTAACTCGAAAACTTGAAAAGGAGGGTTACTAAATCCATTATTTGTGCACTTACTGCTGATGAAATGAAAATTTATTGTCCAGATTAGTGTTGCACCGATCGATATTGCATGTAACCGCTGTGAGTTCACAATGTAGGCCAATACTGATCAGATACCGATATTTGGGAAATAAGGAATTGGCAACTAACCATTTGGCCACATGGCATCACAGCGAGATGTCTTTTCATCTTGATAAGGTAAAATTGGAACTTGCATTAGAAAAGACTCAAATACTCAAGTATACCATTTTCATGAGACTATGGGACAATTAATATCTGTAGGGTAATATCGACATTTAAGGTAAATTTTACCCATACCAATACAGGATGAAAATGGGAAATATCGCCACCGATGGTGAATACCAATAATCACTCCAACACTAGATCAGATTATGACTGAAAGGCCCTAAAAATGCAGGAAATATGTATCTACACAGGTTACTGTTTTCAAGTTTTTCCCCTCCCCATCCTTACAAACCCATCATCCCCACTGGCTGAATCCCGTCTTCTGAATCCACTGACAAAAAATCACCCTCTTTCAATAGTGTTCACATGATGATAAAGCCTACATGCAGTTTTACAACAGTGATGAAAAGTTTTCTCAAACAACAACATGCTTTTCAATTCTACTTTAAACTTCCAGACAAAGCTAATTTTGATCCAAAGCAAATGAATTCAAGTAAAACCACCTAATGAAAGTCTTGCTTCATGTTCCAGATCAAAGTATCTAGAATTTGACAAATCAAGACACACAATGATTTGGTAAACTTGACTAGCACTTTAAGAATTTCAATGTTATAGTACAGAACACTAAGACACCATTCATACACTGCAATAACAAGTCATGAGAGGAGAAATGATTGTGTATCTTTCATACAAATTTGAATCAAAATATTTCAATCCCTAAATTCTTACCATGAGATGATCACCAAGTTGCAGACTGAACATAGCTGCGAGAGCAGGTTGTTTCTGTTCCATACAAACCTGAGGACCAGAACAAAGAATGATAAAAGGTCAAATATGTTACACATACCTGCTGATAGTGCTCTCTATCTCGGAAAAGAAAGGCAGGGGCAGCAAGGACAAATTGATTTCATGTATTCATGATGGCATACACACAAGAACAAACTGTGACTAGCATGACACAAACAAATTCAATGACAACTATGCACAAAAGTATACACAAACAGCTCTTTCATCAGCATTTAAAGGGAAAATGCAGTCCCCCCAATTTGAAGTTGTGTAACCCGGAACACTAGTTCAGGAATGGCTCCTATCAATCATGTATATTTTTGTTACTTACTCCCTAAATTTATGCAGAATAACTCACTGGTTTACCCTCAATGTTCAATGTTTTCACACAGGAACATTATGAAAGTACTTGTGAGAGAAATAAGAGGAGATCTGCAAGATGTAGCAAATTTTTGAAAGTAAACTTGGGGGGACTGCCTTCGGGCTCCCTTTAAAGTTACGTATTAACTTTCAAGTGTACATAAAGCAAGCCTAGCAACAGTCATTTTGCTGATCATAGGCAGGGATGTAGCTCGAGTGGCTGGTGGTGGTAAGCTCAGGCAAGCATTCATAATTGCTGACTCGACCACCACTTGAGATAAAATTTACAGTTTCTGACCACTACTTAATACATACCTGTGTGACCAGCTTTTTTATCCATCCATAAAAAAAGTTATAGGAAAAAATCCAGTTTCATTTAAGCTAACCTATATTTTTCCAAATATATTTTAGAAATAAATTTTAACAAACTTTTATCCACACAACAAAATGTGTTAGGAAAGTAACATACATCCAAAACATGCCAATAGTACACCATTTTGCACTGGAGAACAACAATTAGTTACGTGAAAATTTTCAAAATAGCCGGGAGACAAGCCTTCCCTTATCCTCAACAACAAACCTCCCCCCCCCTTTATCCCCAACTGTACCCTGCTGGGTGCCATGAATCATCACAAACCTTTGTACTAGTAATAAAATACCAGCTACCACACACATTACTGCTTCATTTGGATTTATGTTATGTGAAACTTGTCTTCTTTTTCTTTTAAGTCAAGCACAAGGGTTAAAATGGAGAAGCTGTGCTTCTTTGAAGCAAACAAGAAATATTTTATCAAATGTTTGTTAATTACCCCACACAAACTGTCTGATTTATAAATTTTGTTCCAACACTCATACAGACTTTCTTTTCAATGCTAGATCTTGTCTGTACTTCTTAACTTTAATAATTTCCTTCAAAAAACAGTCATTTCACTGCTAAAAGTTCCAGTGCTCAGTTTTAGTTGTTTACAGAAGCACCATGGGCTACTTGCAATGATCTTGTACATGTATACAAATAGCCCAGCACCTATAAAATCTGCCGCCCTCATCAGTTACCTTTATAGCATGATTGTAACAGTTTATAGCTGCCATAAGATGTTCCTGAAAGTTTGGACATTTGAGTGTCTCATCTGACCAATGTGCCTTCAAGAAAAGACTTGCTGAGTCCACTAGATATTGGGCTTCCCATGGCTGGTTACCTTGAATGTGTTCACATCTAAAGGAAAACAAAAGAGCAGCTTATCATGACTAATGTTGATTAATGAAATTTCATCTAGAATGAAGGATCAGACAGTCTCCCACTTGCAAACACTGCTATATGACAAAGCAGAAAGTACGGGTGAATCAAAATTGCCCCATGACAATCAAATTTTTGCTCCATGTATTTTAAATGACCATACAAGTACTGACTTCTAGTGTTGTTGATGACAGAACATTCATATGGACATTATGAAGCTATGTGTAGGGGCTGGAGGGATGCTGGATCTCCAAATGGGAGGGCTGGTGTATGTTCTTCTGAATTTTTACAACTTATTTCCAATCACCAGTAGGGGGCTGCTGGGGGCACAAGATTTTGTGGGGGCTGGGGCCCCCAAGGCTCCCCTTCCCATAGCTACACCACTGTGTGTGAATCTGATGGCACTTTTTTCCTTCCAAGTGGCTGCTGCCCAGTTTTCATTTATGATCATTAGAAATCAGATAATAATAATTTTTGCAGGTTGAAAACTCAAACTTCCCTTAAATTGAAACAGAACAATTGGCAGCTATCTGTTGTTTATGGCCCTTGATGGCTCTATGAAAAGTGTTAAAAGACAGAACACTCTACTGATCAGAGTTTTTACTAATTGTGTTTACCCTTAAATTCACAGTGCTATTTAATACTTACCTTGCTTGTGCTAGGGAACACATTGCAGCATAGGGTGGGCACTCTTGACTATCTAATGCTCTACCAAGATTTCCTGTTGATTAAGGAGGGAAAGAATATTACTAATGCCTTCACTCACAAGACTGGTCTCTAAAATACCTAGATAAGTGTGAAACTGACCTTGCTCTTCTTAAAGTGTACCTCAAGTCTAGAATTAACTAGATGGTTTGTACTTGCAGGTAAGTACTAATCGAAGCTACCGAAAATGGTATGAAACTAAACGAAAAAGCCTAATATCACGCCACTTGATTCCAAGCCTCTATTGAGTAAATATTAAGTGCGGTACAAAAATGATCAAACGGCCTACCATGCTCACCTCTCAGAGCAAAAATGTTCTGCCACCAACACAACTTTCACCGTTGTGTCAGGAACGTCCTGTACCTTTCATGCAGGCAACAGATGGCTGTGAAATGTTTCTACCTCAGATTCGGCCATTTGTACATGCACAGCTAAAGCTGAGACATGCCAACGGACTTGTAGCGATTGACAAGCGTGTTAAACAAGCGGGGACTTTCGATGGTGTGATCGTAGAGTACTGTAAGTGCTAGCGTTTATTTATGAACCAACCAGTGCCCAGATCTTTGCACCCATGTAAACCCTATAAAAATTTGACATCTTCCCTAGTTTGCTTAAAATTAGGAAAGAGTGCTGAAACAATGTGTAGGTATGTATGTATCCTAAAATTAAGAACATTCACACAACTTCAAGTACTTAGCATTACTTTGATAAATACATGAACGGACCTCTTAAACATTATATAGGCCTACTGATGACATTAACTGAGAATTACAGTTTTGCACTCAAGGTCTACTCACCAAACTGTTGGATGGCCTCTGCAACATTTGGCTTCCGTAAGAACCGCCTAGAAAGAAAAAAGCACTCACCATTTAATTTTCATGCAAGAGCTGATTAATATTTAGACAGTTAAATGCATCAGGTAATGGTCACTTTTACTGTAAAACATTGCTAATATCTGTGGGCTACTACCTAGTATATACCTAGGGTTGTCAACCTGTGACTACAAAGAAAAGGATACCATACTTTGGGTCTAATGATACTTTTACAGAAAATTTTAAGTGAAAAAAAAGCCTACAAAAAATTTTGTTTCATACCACTCGGTCAATTTTCCTTCCTTAATCCTTATTTCTCAGGGGTAATAAGTAAGGTTTAAATATCAATTCCAAGAGAAGTACACGTTACCACACTATCATGGATATGTAGGAGGGTTGTTAATTCCTACAGTAGAGGATTAACAGAATTTTGCAAGTAAAAAGTTAAGTGAAAAAGTTCACTTTTTGTTCCATACAACACACACCATTTATGATGACCTTACATGGTGACTTTGTCCTTGATATGTTCCAAACTCATGAACATATTGCATTTGAATAAGTCAGGGTTCGATTTACCCGTGTGCACGCACGCACAGATGTACGTAGAATTTCCCATGTGCATGTAACTGTGGAGGCTTACATGCACTTTGTGCATGTAGGCCTAGCCTTGCCTGGCATTCAGAATAATTTCAGCCCACAAACTGCACACACTCAGTCAATGCAGCAATGTACTGACCAAACCACATGGTGTACTTTCTGTACAAAATCCCACAAATTCCTGTTGCGTGCATTCACTGGTTTGCTATACATAGTTACATTGCGCTCTGAGAACTTGATACGGTTATGGCACTGTGTACAACATAAACTCTCCGTACAGTTTGATTGTGGCTACTTTAAAGGTGACTTGAGACTAACGTTGGACTAGGCTTGGGATGTATCAATATATTCAACACGTTAGGATGGCGTGTGAGCTGGTGCAAGCAGCTCTAAAGAAAAATGTATCGCACCTCAAAATTAGCGGAGTAAAGTTTTTGAAAATGTTGAGGGCTTAGTTTAAGCATTTTACCCATGCCTCATATATATTTTGTGAAGTAAATCCCAACTAGATATTTTTGGAGGCCTGTCAATTTACGATGGGGCTTGCTACTAAGATTGCAGCCTTACCCCTATAGCGTGTATAACGGTGGCATTGATATTGGAAAGGACTTCAAGTGACTGGAGGCTTGAACTTTTGGGACCACGATCTAAGAATTTTAGAGGCATACTAAATTGGCAAAACCGCTGTCATTCATCAAGAGTTGAGTCGCTGAGGAGACTGCATAATTTTTTACAGTAGCTGTAGCCTATAAAGGTTATTTGGTGATAGTTTACACACACACTAGACTTGGGTCCTCAAGTACAATATTTGAAATGGAAGTGCACTTGATGCCTTGTTTCTGCAAATCTTCAGCTGCTAATGCAATCAGTGCAGAAGACATGAGCTTTCCTAAATAATAGTGGCTGCAAGCGCTGATAGCCGAGGCCAGGTTGTGATGGTTAGAGTTAACTCATATATATCATCAAAAGACCACTCAGGCCGACTTGGAAATGTAGGAAGAGGTTGGGTGAGATATGGTTATGTCGCTTTAGGTTTGCAAGTTTGGATACCCCTGGGAGGTATGTGTCAATTTTTTTCTATGATTTGAAATGGCTAGAATCCCCCCCCCCCAAATTTTAGACCAAGGGGTAATTCCCTCCTTAAATTCTGAGCTAGCGCTAACCCTGAACATCAGAAATCAAACTTGTTTTTAGTTGTTTTCAAGTTCCAGTGTTAGTGATTAGACAGAAGGGAATATTAATACATTAAATTCCCCATCATAAAAGTATTACCCTCCAATGTGGGAATATAGAAAGGAGCTGAAACAGTCTTGTGTTCAGGTGGTTTTCACTCGCTGGGTAATAATTACTGTATATGCTTACATGTTTCTTCGTCACATGTTTGCAAACAATGGTACAAAATAAAATATTTTATAGAAAAACGGTGTTCCTCTGGTATTTCTGATTTTAGGATTGTTTGGTGCATGTAGAAATTTTGTTGTGCACATGTAGTTTTGTTGACCTACATGCACCATGTGCATGTAGAAAAAAAATTATAAATCGGACCCTGGAATAAGTACTGTACTCCATATTAACAGACAAAACAGCCAGTATTGTGGTACATTATTTAGCAATAATAAAGAAGACCTAACTTGTCCTCAAAGTGCACTCTGAATGTCCCATACATTAGGCATGGAATCACCCTACTACTATACAAAACTCCGTCTCAAAGAGAGGTGATGCTGTAAGTGGTGACTTAGAAAAAATCCCACAACTACGCACCGGCCCACACACATGCACATGCGAAGCGCTGCGCCATTCCGGCCGGGGTCCAGGGGCCCGCTTCGCCTCCTGTAAGCTCCAGCAATTTAGGAGTTTTTAAAACCCATTAAACCATGATTTAGGTTACATATTTACTATAACAGATCAAACAAGGTCAAGCCCTCTACATGTACAAAATTTCAGAATGAGTTCTTCCCAACTTACAAAGGTATTGATAAAGAAAAGTGACCTTCACATTAAACAGCATTCTTGGTACAGAAGGTAGTCAAAAGAAAGTTTTGCAAAACACTGAGAACACACCTACCTTATACTTTCTCAGGCCTGTATGTGTAAAGCCTAGCCTAGGCTAGGCCTAATGAATAATGTTACGTCTAATGGAGATAAAACTTTAGGCTAGGCTAATATTAACGTTACTTTTCACTCCAATCCCACTGACCAAATATTGGTCATAATATTAATTTCAGTGATAAGTTGTGATGAAAGATGTAAAACCACACTTAAATGAACAAACTACGGAATAAAGCAGCCAGCTGTAAGTTGTACAGGAAATGTAACATCGTATGGCGTGAAGGTATAGTGATGAATGGTGCCGTTTGCCACGCCGCGATACACGATACGTAAACCTTCTAGCTACCCGGCCTGGCCGGCTGGCCGGCCGGGTAGCTAGTAGGTTTACGTATCGTATATCGCTGCGTGGCAAACGGCGTGCAGCATGCACAGACTACACGCAAGAACCTGTTAGAAGTTAGCGAACTGAGACAGCTACATAGGAGAATTCAAATTTCAATGCAGGAAGCAACAAGAGTTATAATACGGAGAGTGTATACTATGTATCGTGCTGGGCACAACCTCACGTACGGACGGAATATCTACTGGGCATAAATTATAGGCACAGGCTACACTGTATGCTTCGGCAGCTCTACAGAGGTGAGTACTATTGCACGGTAAACCCAACATGTGTGTGGCATCCCAAACTTCTACTACTTTTATTTCTATGGTTAGCCCTTGCAGATAGCTTCGAGGAGAACTTGAATGAGAAGTATCGGGAAGTCGTAAAAACAACACTTTGCTAAGAGTGTGATATGTAAAATCCCGAGGGAAAAATATCTCCAAATATTAAAAAATCCGGTTTTCCGGATTAATCTGGAAGTCTTACATGGTGATGTACAAATATATACATGGTGATCTCCAAATATTAAAAAATCCGGTTTTCCGGATTAATCTGGAAGTCTTACATGGTGATGTACAAATTTTGTTGAAAAAAATACTTTTTGAGAGCATGAGAGGTCTGTGGACATTATGGCCGGGGAATGTGAAAAACATGTTGTACACTCTGCTTTGGACTTGAAGGGGTGCAACAGAAACACACAGCCCTAGGCTCACAGGCAGTCCTAGCATTACATAGTTAATTTATACCCTTAGGCCTATAGGCTAGGCTACGTATAAAATATGGAAAGGTACAGTAGTGCACTTCACGGCCTTTTGGCACCAACTTCGACTAACTGAATCACAATGCCTTCTCAATTTTTCTTCTTTTCAATACACACAAATGTTCCAATCACATTGTATAATCAGTTGAGTGGGATGACGATTCATTTGGACCAAAAATATTTTCAAAAGGGGGAACAATTTCTCGGTGATAATATCTTTCGACCAGACCACTTTCAGTTGTTGTTGATGATGACTTCACAATAGGGTATTTTTCCATGCAGAATCCAGGTCTCTCACTGGATCATTCGTCCTCATAATGACGTAGGCCTCTAGTGATGCTAAGCTGAACTATCCAATGGGAGAACCGGATTCAGAACGGGAAAACAGGCTAGGCCTACCCTTTTACTAAAGTGACATCATCATCATGGAGCTGTAACGTCAGCAATAGGATATTGTTTACAATTATAATAAGCTATAGGCTATTGCTAATCGCCTAATTCGGTACGTGATGCACTTTACTAGCCTACGACTGGATGAGATACAATAGGGAGCAACTTGTAACGTTGAAGGTTCGATGCTGTTGCTCCCTTCTGTACCCCGTGTGGCCTTACAATTGCGATTAGCAATACAGGCCCTAGCTCATCCTAGTTCTTATGATCAGTGATTCTTGTCGCAATCATTACATTCAACTTTCATGGGGGCCAGGTTACACGTTTACACTTGGGCCTACAACTTGTGGCAGTAGGCTAGGCTTAGTTTTATATGATTATGATATTACTAAATCATTCAACGAGTAACGTAATAATACTAATAGCCTCTAACGTTGACTATCCTTGGCGGCTAGGGCCTGAGCAGGCCCAGCCTAGGCCACAGGCTTCGGCACTAGTATGAACTATGCATATATCGGCCTATAGCCTAGGCCTATAACAATTAACACGTAGGCCTATTGGCCAATTACTGGTACCGAGCGCCTGTGGCCTAGGCTACGCTAGTAATATGGTTGGTTATGGCTAACGTTAGGGAGAGCGTATGCAACCTCCTCTCCAGCACTTTCTTGCAGTAAAATAGAACTTACTTCTTCAGTTTCCCGGACACCATCCGGTACCGAGCTAAGAAATCAACTTCACGATCCATTGCCACCTAAACACGTACTGAGGGAAAGTCACGCAATTTCCAAAAAGAAGTCGCTTTTCCGTGTCAGCTCTCCGTAGAGCTGAGTCTGGGAAGTGATAAAGTAGAACCACTTGGTACCGGTGAGCGCTTCATATTATACTAAAGAGTACATACGTCAGAATTTTAATATTCATATAATGATGTCATAGAGCATAGAGACAGCGTTACGAACTTCACCGAAAGAGTGGGAATTGCTTATAGCCTTAGCATATGTGCCGTTGTCGACGGTATCAATCTGGGTTTGACAGGACGCATATGGTGCCTGATAAGTGTCCAATTGCTGTAATTATGGTGGGAATTCTCGAACTTTTCCAGGCAAGACATTCGAACCGTTGGAGTATCTTGGAAATAGCGGTGCAATATAATTGCAATGTAAAACATGTCAGTCTTGCCAACATTATTGAGGGGACATGATTGTTTTTAACTTGTATTTAAAGGGAGGTATGACAACAGCAGTCACTAAATCTTTATATCAGATGTGCTGATTCCATTAGTAGAGAGGACACCGACACCACAAGCTGGTTAAAACAAGAGTAAACTAAACTCTGACAAACTTTATTCATATAGTACTTGCTACTGAAAACAAACATCACTACCTCAAGCAATCATTGACTCCCAGGGGCGTCGATCCTGGGGGAGGGGGCAGGGGGACAGGTCCCCTCCACTTTTTGATCCAATGGGACGTAATACAAAATGTCCCCCCCCCCCCACTTTTCGCTGCCACGCTTTTACTTTTTTAAGTCATAATCATGGGCGCAGGAGCACCATTTGGTTTGGGAGGCTGTAATGACTTGCCCGTAATTAAAATGCTACTCCGCGCGCGTTTAACACTTAAATGCACGTATTATAGACATGCATCGGGTTTACATTGTAGCGATGGCATGCCAATCACATTTCAATCAATTGTCGTGTTATATTTCCCTTCCATTTTGGTTATAAATTTTGGGTAACTTGAAGTCCTAACAACAATGACAATAATCAGTGACGTAGCCAGAATTTATCTCACAGGGGGTCATGCAGTATGCTGTGTGATTACTGGCCTGGGGGAGGGGACAACCCTTCCCTTTGAAATTTTTTGAAAAATAAGGTGTCCATACATGCAATCTAGTACCACACAAAAGTACACCTTCACAGCGATGAAACAAATTATCAAACTAGTAGTGTGTCGCCCTCACTTTTGAAACTCGATCTGCGCCGCTGTTGACTCCCCTCAAACTGATATAGGGCGGGGCTTGATTTTCTTTCTGCAGTAAGTCTGGAGTGTTCAGGTACAGATGAGATCCCAGTTAACATTTCCTGAGTGATGAAATAGCCTTTGCAATCAATAAGGACCCCAATTTGATTTGAGTGGGCTGTATACGACTTTCCCGCGAAAATGTAACCAAAATATTTTTCGCGCGGTTCAACATGTGTTAATGTACATGTTACATATATAGACATGCAACACTTATTACATCGCAATGATGGCGTGCCAGTTACATTCAATCACTTGCCGCCGTTTATTACCGGTACCCTTCCAGTTTTCTTTTAACTTTTGGGGAAGTCCTTAAAATAATAATGATAATCAGGGACGTAGCCAGAATTTATCTCACAGAGGGCCATGCAGTATGTTGTGTGATTGCCGGCCTTGGGAGTGGTTTAAGGGGGGTGTCCCCATTCCCTTTGTCAAAATGTTTGAAAAAGTAGGTGTCCTTACATGCAGTCTGATGCCGCATACGCTACCTTTGAAGTACCGTAAAATTTGAGTTAAAAATTTACGTATTTTAGGTACTAAAAAAATCGGCTTCAGTGAGGGGCATGGCCCAATGGCCATGTCCTAAATACTCCACGGTAATAAAAGTTGAACTATTGCAAAACCAGTGGTGAATTACCTGCTATATAGGTACTGGTGCAATTCAGAAGACAAATTTTTATATTTTAATTACTAAGGAATTTTTTTTTAAACTATTGATTTCTTTTAGCTACATCATTGCAATTTATTTTTCTTTCAGTATGTCCCCGAAAAATTCTCAACATATTGCCCGCGTTAAATCTGATGTAATGTACCCATGGGCGTCCGCAGAAAAAAAAATTCAGAGGGGGAAGCAAAACTCCTAATTGATCAAATCAGGGGAGTTTTTTTACTCTCAAAAAAGAGCTTAAGTGCTAAATGTTGGCGTCTTTTACATGGGTGTAGCCAGGAATTTGCCAGGGGGAACCTGTAGGCAAACTATGTAAGCGTAGCGCCACCACAGTTTGATGCATAGCGCCAAGAAAATGTTGGCCGAAATGTCTCCCAGATTGCTGAAAATGGCACTTTCCAGACCTTATGAGTTGCATCTAATCATTTTCATAATCTCATGTTCTGGATTTTTTCTAGCGATATCATAAAAAAATGTCGATGTTATTTTTTCTTCGACTTCTTCAAGTTTTGATTTTCCAGGGGGCAAGTGTCCCCCTTGCCCCCTCCAGACGCCTATGAATGTGCCGTTATCGTATGTTATCTTTATGCGGCTTTGATTAGTGTGGTTGTTTGGGTTCTAATCCTTTTGACCTTGTCATGGCAGCATGGTGTGGCCCACTCAGGCGGGTACAACTAGACAAGATGGGAAGTAATGAAACAATTTGGTTCACCAATTAAAAATCATTTGTAAGGACTACTGAGAACATTGAAACATAGTAAGGAATAGAAATTAAAGAAATGTGTTGTTCTATCAGTCATTTTGGGATAAAATGAGACAACACATGTATTAAGAAGCACATGCTTCCCATGTGCGCTACAGGCCTGTTACCAGTGCTGTGGGACCCGAGACCGGCCTAGGACTGCCTCGAGTCACAATTTTAAGGACTCGGCTCGTGACTCGGACTCGGAAAGCCAGCCCAAGAACTCGGACTCGGACTCGTACAGTCCGAACTCGTGACTCAAAATTCGTGAGACTGCAGGCTCGAGACCGGCAAAAACTTACTGCACTTTTATGCAATGAATCCGTTGTCACACACCATCTACTTTGTTCTCTGAAGTCCTGTGTAACTCCACACCGTATCTACGTCTTTTTACGAAAGCCCATTAGGGCCATGGACATTTTTTTCTTAATTTGGTTAATCAAATTATTAATTTGTTTAATCAAATTATTAATTGGTTTAAATAAATCGTTAAATTGACTCAACAAATAAAGTAATTTGAGTATACAAATTCAGTAATTTGATTAATCAAATTATTAGTTTGTTTCATCAACTTGTTAATTTGCTTAAAAAATAACTAATTTTATTAATCAAATAACTATTCTGATTAATCAGATTTACCAATTTGATTAATCAAATTATTAATTTCATTTAACAAATTAAGTAATTCGATTAATCAAATTAGTGATTTAATTAATCAAATTAGTTAATTTGTTTAATAAAATTAATTGATCGATAATTTGCTCGCTCTCAGATACTCCATGAACTAGGTCCATCGACTTTGTCCTAAGGTCTCCTGCTGGGGAACCGTAAGAGGTTTTCCCTGCAAGAACCACCCTTTAGCTTTTGACTCTCAAGACGCTGATGATGGTTGCGTCGGTCACGGCCAGATTCAGGAGTTGCCTACAAACACTCTCCGTCAAGCAGGGCTATGTTAGGTTAAAGAATCATGGGGTCCTCTTAATCACAGGTTCCTCGTCAAGTACATGTCCCAACGTTCCTGCCGTGCCAGATATCCATCCCGGAGATCAGCTGGTCTTCCTCCATTCCACGGGACAGGAAGTCGTTCTCTCTTAGAGCCCTGAGTGGTACTTGCATCGGAAGTAGGGGAAGTACAAATCCGACAGACCCTTCGCCCTTCCCCGGAGGACTTTCTCGGCATACCATTTCACCCTGTCTGACCGAAGAACACGGCGCATTCATGCGAACTGGTGCGGGCTCACAAGGTCAGTGGGCTTGCTGAAGCGAAGACCGTATAAAAAACTTTTTTCATCTTCGGCTCCTGTATCTCACGGATACTCTGGTTGCTGAAACGACTTTTAGTCGTTCCGCCCTAGCCTGTCCGTCACTACCCTCCTGGACTTCCTCTTGACCTCATAGGTCGTAGGACGATCATGGCATTCGAAACATTGTAACTATCCCATCTGTAAATTAGTCTGCGAAGTGAAATTCCCCATAACTTGTACTAGGGTGAGTATCCATGAGCCTGGAGTATATTTGCCGCTTGCTACCCACCAACCTGCCAACAGCCCTTTCCACTTATGAGGAGAACTCTGACCCAGCTACTTTTAAATGAGCTTTGTGTAAACAATACTGATGAACACATGTTTGGCCCGGTGGGCCAAGCCGCTCCGGGACCATGTACCTCCCTCTAGTATCCACGTTTCCCCTAGATACTAGACTTATGACGTGACGTGACGTGGGCTACTTTCCCACAGGCTGAACATGTCCCCCGGCAGGGACTTTGGGACATGTACTTGGCGAGGAACCTGAGATTAAGCAGACCCCATGATTCTTTAACCTAACACGGAACGGCCTGACGGAGACTGGTTGTCGGCACCTCCTGCATCTGACCGTGACCGACGAAACCATCAACAGGGTCTTGAAAGTCAGGAGCTATACGTGTGGGCTTGCACAGAGAATCTCTTAAGGTGCGTTCACACCAAAAACACGACGTTTCCAGCAAAACAGAGGGTTCACACTGCAGCGGGAAAACGCGACGGTTCCCGCAGCGGACTTTTGATAGCCACTTGTAAAATAGCCTAGGCCGAAGATGATGTGGGACGTTTGCTGGCTCTTGTTGTACATGCACGGGCCCAAAATATACCAATAATTCGAAAAGGGAATGTAAATTATGTTCTGGTAAACAAAATTCGCAAATGAACAACTGTTTTGCGAAATGTGAAGGGAAAGAGACGACGTGGATACTTTTTGTAATGAAAAATGAGATAAAAACCAAAGCAGTGTATAAAGTGTGATTTTTTCGTCGCGATCAGCGTGATAAAATCTTCGACAGTACTAAGACAATTGTTACTGTATACGTCGATCCAACATCATCAAAAATCCAAAGTTGGCATGTGTAAAAAAAAGTTGGGAAATGGTGGTGGTGGTGGTGAGGGGTTGTTCGTTGCATAGGCCTATTTAACTGTTCAATGCCATTTTAAGATACTAAAACACTCACTTCTTTCTAATGCTCAAAATTTTGTGAATATCCCAGAGCTTTTTCAAGCTTTCATCCTTGGCCCCTGTTTTTGCCTCTAGATCTGTACCCATCAACGTCATTGAATGAAGTTGAACCCTTGGACCGAAAATTTAGGGTGGGACTCATTTCGTCCTGAATAAATAAACATTATTTGATTTTCCCTCCTAAAAACTACCCTGCAAAATCATACAAGTCATACAGTGTAGGAATAGAAAGTACTTTGTCGTAGCCTTAATCAAGTAAACTTAACAGATCAAGATTTGTTTAGCTCTTTCACTTTATATGTAATGCCTAAAAACCATTGCATTCCTAATTAGAACTAATTTTGCCAAACAAATTCGAATTTTTCTTTCAGTTTCGTCTTTCAAACATTAAACTCTCCAACATCCTTCTCACGCATCATGATCTGCAGTCTGCACAGCACAACAATAAAAAATCCAAACACCTATATGCCAAGAACCCTATTGTATGACGAGCTACCATTGTTCTCCGAACAAAAATCGCACGATTCCCGCTTTGAATCAGTCAGAGATTGATCGATGCGGTAATCATGCGATTCCCGCTAAACGCTTTCCACAACGCGATTTTGGTGTGAACGGTTCCATAGAAATACGTAAATGCCATTTGTTTTGCGATTCCCGCCCCACAAAACGCAGCAGATTTCGGTTTTGGTGTGAAAGCACCTTAACGGTTCCAGAGCGGGAGACTGTAAGACCTAGTCGATGAACTATGTGGAAGCGAGGAAATTATCGATTAATTCCTTTGATTAATTAAATTAAAAATTTGATTAAACAGGTTAATGATTTGATTAATCAAATTATTACTTTGATTAACCAAATTAATTAAATGATTAAACAAATAAATAATTTAAGTAATCAAATTAATAATTTGATTGAACAAATTAACAATTTGATTGAACAAATTAACAATTTGATTGAACAAATTAACAATTTGATTGATCAATTTACTTAACATGTTTAGTAAACTTTGATTAAACAAATTAGCATTTTGATTAATCAAATTAACAGTTGATTCACCGAATTATTAATATGATTAAACGAATTAAGTAATTTCATTAATCAAACCAACCAATAATTTGATTAAACAAATTAATAATATGATAAATCAAAAAAATCATTTGATTAATCAAATTAAGAAGAAAAAATTATCAATGGCCGCAATGGGCTTTCGTATATTTTCACTGTGTATTGTGTAGTGTAGATGATATTCGTAAAAGTCCTACGCTGGTAAAAGCCTGTACATTATTACACACAACAAAATTGAATTAGAGGTAAGTGAAAATTGTCATTTAATTTTATGCTAGTCTAGGGCAGCGATCTAGAGGGATTGAGGGACAATGGTCCCTCAATAATTGGCTGCGGGACCACCTTTCGTCCCGGATTGGTCAGCGACCATATTATTAACACGTATTATAGTGTGAGACCGTATAGTCTCATTGATGTGGTTGAGGAAAGACATGCATATTTAGTGACTCCGGCACGGGGGAGGGGGCGCGTGCCCCCAATCTATTTTTTAAAAAATCTGCACATTTTAAGGATTTAAGCTATCGATTTCTGTCGGGGGTAGGGTGAGGTGTGTTTCCGACCGATTGATGGATCTTCTGTAATTATTTTTTCTCACAACTCCTTCTCAAACTATTAAAATTTTCGGGCGCTTCAAATCTTACCACTATATTTTTCTTTTAATCAATATCTTCCTATAGCAAGTTTCTGCGAATCACTGCAGCCAAAGTTGAAAGCTGTTTAGTCGAATTACCTGGTCAAAGACTGGCTTTTGAGTGGCATGTATGTTTGTTCGGTAATTGAAAGTGTCCCGATGGAGATTCTGCATGCAGGGTTTGTCGTGGAAATCTGACTAAACGAAAAGTTCCGGCGCGCTTCGCGGCGCGCATGCATCACGGTTTGCATCCCATCTCATGACCATTATGAAGGTAATATTTCATGCTACCGGTTCTATTCTGATCACAACAATTTCAAAAAAGCAGAGATTCATCTCCAAACATCTGTAGGGGCCTTCCATCAATACGGGATTTATCAGTCCAATTTGTAGGATGATGTGAAAAGCAGTGGAACTTGCAAGTACGTCCTTGCAGTAATAAATTTTTCAGAAATTTTAACCGAGCACTTCGCGGGCAGCCATTATCGGTATAGATGGTGATTGTTAATACACTTTTTCGTATACATTTACGAATGGCTGTCCTTGGGGAGGGGGTATTCCCCTCCTCTTTGAAGAAAAAATGAAATTGGAAGGTATCTATATATGGCAAATGGTGCCATATTTGGGCGAAATTTAGCTTTTAATATGTAGTGTCAATTCGTAATCACAGTTTTAGT
>WURT03374968.1:1282-22139 GCA_009936505.3 Holothuria glaberrima | reverse complement strand
TTTCAGTCCAATGGCTGTACATACAAGTGCATGCACTCTTGTACAGTCAACACAAAATCACGGCTCCCTCTCATACTACAGGATTACAACAACAGAGTGCCCCCACTATACCTCTCAGAATTGATATCAAAGAAAATGTTCCAACTTGCCACACATTAAACATTTACAACATTCCACATGATGTAATGTAGGCACAGTATTCCAGCCTACAGAAACATGTAACACACTACTGTAAATGGGTTAACAAATATTGAAGGCAGGCCATTTACTTCACCAAAATGCCAAAAACAAAGTCAATTACTGTAGCTACTGTATATCAGAAAGGTTGTACTACGGGGGTGCTCCAGGGCAATCATCCCTAATTAAATTTTGTCCATCCACTCTGTAAAAGTAAATTTCCTTTTCTGATTTGAAGCTACAAAATGCATGTCTATACTTTGTTGTACCTGAATGTTTCAGAGGTCACAAAAGTGTAGCAAAGTAAATCTTCAACAAAGATGTCCTGTACATGCCCTGTTGAGCCAAACAGTTTAAGATATATCAAACTTTCTATGAACTTTTTGTAGAAATGATGCAAGGTATTCTTAAGGTCAACGTGAAGACTGAGAATGTTGAAATCAGGATATTGAGATTTCCTTTCCCAGTTGAACTGTACATATTACACACCTACAGTATTGACAAATGCATCATTAGTGGAATAGATTGCATGCTGTGGTTTTCTATGGCTGGGTACAAATTCCATACACAGCTTTTCCCATCCTACTTAAGAATGCAAAATGAAAACAATAACTGTAATATGGATAATAGAACAGTATTATTTCACTGTGAAAATGATACAGGTAGCAGCTAGTTCACTAAATACTGGGAGTTGCATAGGAAAGGAGAAAGGGTACAAGAAACTAGTCCCATACAGGGACATTAAAAGATACTTGCATCCATCACATGAATGTTTCCCAAGAAGTTTGAGATGCCAGTTTGAGAGCAAAAAAAAAAAAAGAAATCTTCCAAACAAGCATGATATACCTCTCTCTCCATCAGCATCTGAAAAGACCCAAGTTTATCAATATAACCTGACAACCTAGCAGAGTTCCCAATGGTTTTTAATTCTGAACAGCTGAACTTACATTCACTGTGAACCCAACAGTGCACTTTTGGCATGCCTAAAATACATTTCCCATAAAAAGTACATTAATAGAACCGATTTCTTCAGTAGATGTTTGTCACATTGTGGTAAAAATGTCACCATCATTTGTACGGATTCAATAACTGATTTTAATTAATAAAAGTAATTACTTTTATTTCTAAAGCAGTGTCAGTTTATTCAGATGATACAAAATTACCTAATTAAATGTCATAAGTATTGCTCCACTGTAATGTAGCAACAGCAATTTATGAAAGTGGCATGCAAAAAACTTAAAAGAAATTTTTTGCATACAGTACTATCATGCAGTTTGATTTCATAATTCTATTGCAATTCTGTTAATGGTTGGGAGAAAAACCCTATTAAAATGTTTCATGTAAACCTGTGACAACAGAAACCTCCTAAGCTAATACTGTTATGAAATTCAAGTCTGTATTTACAATTAATCCTCTCAGATATTATTGTGCCTCCATGTGTAACCTTCAAATAAATCTGACAATGGTTCTAAAAGTGAAACATTGCTTAATACTTCAACACTTGCCTGCACATGTCAAAAAGGCCCTCAAGTGAGTTTAAAATGGACTGTTTATGTCTAGAATTATATTTTGACATCTTGTGAAAGCAGAATGCACGGAAAACAAATGGGATCAGATACTGAAGTATCCAGGCAGGAGTTAATATTCACAAAATGAATGTTTCCCTATGGCAGCCTCCAGAGCAGGTTTGAGTAATTATGCAGTATACTGGTTACTGTGTGGGTTGCAGGCAGTAATCCTTAGTGGCTATTACATATTCCTGCCGCATAGTGCAAGGCACTGAGAGATGAACAACCTTGTACTACTACACTACATGCACAGATGTTGCATGCATAAAACCAGCTACGGTGTGTACAGTATAAGAGCACAGAATCTGATTATCATTTGATTACACAGATCATGAACTGGGAATTGCTGCTTGTATACTCCCAGATGCAACCATAAAGGGCATTGCACATTCACTCATCCCACAAACAATGCATGACACCAGATCCATTACATAACTTTGTTAGTTAACAAGTTGAATACTGAATTTAGTCATTTCCTTGTCTCTGAATACAAAATTTCAATTATATGGGGTTTTTAAGGAGGAAAATGAATTTTGTCAAATTTTTGTACATGATTTAAATGTCAAAATCAGCTTGGGATTTTGGCATACATGTGTCAATTTAAAAAATATGAATAAATGTCTGCTCTTTATTTTCACTTCTACAAATAGTACAGTACCTTTGTTCTTAGCAAAACAATTTCTTAATTAAACAACAGACCTACAAACACTAAAAACCAATTTGCAAAATTTGTATTCCTATGGTTGCACAGTCTCCTACTGGCTGTTATATGAACACAGGGAGGTAACGCTTCACGGATATGTAACATAACTAAGGTACATTCTGCAGTGATGTTAGCAAGAGAGTGAAAGAGGTATGGTCCATCAATTTAAATAAAAGGCCATCAAAACAGTGCCCTTGTGCAAGTTTTCTTGTTTATGAAGGTGTCATCTGTGTTCCCTTTATGTCAGCCATTTTGACAAGGTAAAAAAGTACTATACCAATCATAAAAATAAACCTCCTGAGTACTCCTGGCAAACATGTCCACACCAAAGTTTATTTCCATTTTACTACCTGAGTGAGCTCATAGAATCCTAAGCAATCATTCTTTCCATTTTTCCAACATTTTACTGTACAACTTGTCTCATTCATTCCCTATTCAAAAGCCTTGCACAACAAGTACCTTGCTTGTAAGTTCCTCGTTCTCTCATTTTTCTCAGATTATCAGTCAATTTTAATATCAGAAAACTTGGACTTTTCACTGCATCCAAGTTGCAGCACTTTTACAATGCGACTCAGACAGGTTCAGATATAGCCATAAAGCAAAAATACTTAAAACAGCCAAAGTAGGACCGGTCCAACTTTTACATTAACTTGATATGACAGACCTGTGCATGAACTATTTTTTTAAGAAATGTCCATTTGCTTCTTGCTTTATCTGAAGGCATGTGTTTGACGAAGTTCACAACACATCAAAATGATGTCATGCTGATCCACCTACAGCATCCTACAGATGATGATTTGTCCTGCTGCATGGTTGACATTCCTCTCGGACAGTTTCATCATAAACAAAATCTGTCAATAACATGGCCTCCAACAGAACGTACTCCGGTTATTGTTTTGCAAGATGACACTCAGTATACAATGTTACATGCTTTGGATAATGAATGGTGTTTAATTATGAATGATGTTAATAATGCAACTGTGTGGTCCATATTGAGCTAGGTCTTTAGTGTACTGCATTCTTGACATTATATGACAACATGTGACAGAATGTTATGCTTCTTGAGGGTTGTTCCATTCAGACTAAATAGGCCCATATAGTGTGTAGAACATGTAACAGTCCTATGCCAACAAACAGGGTCATTATGACATACTTAGAATATCAATAGTCATTGATTTGTTGCTCTATAAATGTTCAGAGATGCAATCATTTCATTACAAAGGCAGATCATTCCCAAAGTTATTTTGAAACTACCCTCTGGGTTACAAGAACTGATCTGAGTTCTCTGAGTGTAACTGTCTTGAAGCTCTCAATGATTTAAGTCATGTCAAGAAACTTGAAGTAACACACCCAATAAACAACTTCAAACATTCATGACAAACCTATCCTATCAGCATGATTTAAGGAATTTTCAGTTCAGTACAATACCACTCTATTGTGGCAACTCCCTCTGTTATCTACATAAGATGTCTTTAGGGTGAGTAGAGCTAGAGCACTACCTAAAGTATGACAACAGTTTCTATGGCAACATGAATTTGAAATGATGAGCAAAGTTCACAGCACACCTACATTTTGCTGTGATTTGCAATAATTCCCTACAAATGAATTTAAAGGAATCTCAAGAAATTCACAGCAAGATTTCACAATGTCAGCAAGGCTATATTATAATTTCTTTTTGAACAAAATATACCAAAAACTATGAAATAAGTATTAAAATCATGTACTGTTTTCAAAAAGCCTTTTTAATTGGACATTAACACTGCAACATCTCAGGGTATAAGAAGCAATCACAGGGAACTGCAGCAAAGTAGACTAGTCATGCAAAATATGCTACCAGCTAAATTAAGAAACTTGGAATACAAAAGTACAGTCTAAAACAGTTAATACTAGCCCAAACAACTTGTCTGCCATTATGTGTCATCTGCTGAAACTAATCAATTCTTTACTTCTGGATCATCCAATCACATATGATTCAGTAATCTGATGCAAGACTTCCAAATCCTTTTGAACTGCCCCAGAAATTATGAAATTAAAAACATAACTATAAACCAAGGCTAACCAGTTGGAACTCACTGATGAAAAGGAAGGAATGTAATCGAGTTTTAAGCTGTCCTGAGTTTGAATAAAACATCAATTATCGTCAGCATGATCAAGCTGGAAGAAACTACACATTGTTGTCTGACATCAACAAAGACATGTTTTGATCCAACGACAGTTGTTAGTAAAGAAGTACTGTAGAACCATTAAAATGCTGCTGAATGAAAAAGGGTAACATGTTCTTAATAATGAAACTAGGAAGGGCATCCAATTGTCTACTAGAAACTGCACATACAGCAATTATACCTTTATAATAGTACCTTTCAATTCCATTACATCTGGAGGGGATAGGATGCGACTGGGAAACAGGACAAGAGGAAGTGGCAACAGTAGTGTTGTAGCAATAATACCTGTGGCCAAATTTACAGATGTCTGAGAAATAATCATTTTCCATGCTAACCATAGAGTATACTACTGTGAGCGTTGTTTCATTTTGATGTGGTGAAGTGTTGGAACTTGCATTCAAAAATACTCAATTAACATACAATTTACATGACATACCGGACAATAAATATCAATTGGGTAATATTGGCAAATTTAAGGTAAATTTACTAATATCACATTACAGGATGAAAATGGGGAATATCAATAATCCATCCAACACTAGGCAATAGTACTGCACCATCACTACTATAACACTGTAACGATAAATAAATTTTAATTGTGCCAAACAAGAATCATTCAACCACTTCCACAGAAATAACCAGGCCTTCTGTCACAGCAAAAAGGGTGGGGGTGGCAAGGTAGGTCTGGACTGCAATCATGGGCTTTACCAATGCTAACTATGGAAATGTAATGAACGATGGTGCTTTTGAAAATTATTTGTATATACTGTACCTCTCCCCCTTGCTAGCAGCCAAGACAACAATCATCAATAATATGGACAGTGTATGTGTCATACCATTCAACAGTGGAACACACACTGACTACATAATTTTAAAGGCGCCCCTTGAACTTGGTCTAGAAAGATTAACGACAGGAATGAGGTCTTCCTGACATCACAACATTCCCAAACAGGTGCTGACCCTATCTCTTTCCAAACATCAACAAAAGGCCTGCTTTATTGAACTAAGAAATACTGCGTAGCTACACTTGATTTACATACAAATGCATGCATAAAACATGTGGAACAATATGAAAACAATCTGAAAGATGATGACTTTAATGAAACATTTTAAACCTTCATACAAGTATTTCTACACTTGTGGACATGTTTTCAACGTATTTTTCTCTTCCAACACAGATAAAAAAAATGATACGAAAGTTTCTGATTTATTACAGCATGATTTATATAGGATTTCCTATCGAAGCTTCAGTGAATATACTGGAATAAGTCATGACCTTATGTTGTATTCAACAAGCTTTGATAGAATGTGGTTAAACCAATAACTATGTGGTACAGTGTTGACAGCTTTTTGATGCAGGTGAAAGGAGCCTTTAAAGGATATAAAAATGCTACCTACATAGTTACCACAGTTCAATTAGCTTTGGAAGACAAATTCAAGCCATGTCTCAGAATCAGGATAATTTTTGAGCACACATTTCCAGAGCATTACAAATAATTGTCATATAAAATGGAAGAAGATGATGGCAAAAATTCTTAAAGGAGCTGCTGAATCATCCAAAATAAACTTAAGAAACCCAAAATACTGCTTTGGGAAACAAGAATGAACAAGCTCTGCCAGCCATAGTTTTTCAAAATATACTGTCTTATGAACTCATGAAGGGTTAGTCACAATACTGAAAAAGTTTTTTGTACATTTTTTACATTTCAAGTCAAATAAGACGCAAAATAACATTTGGCCCTGCACTGTGCATATGGTGTGAAGTGACTTACCTTCACTCCAGTATGGCAGATACACACGTTTTTGTGCACAAGTGTGACACCACTACACCACTGTTAAACCCCTTTAGGAATGCTTAATTTACTGTTTGTCTCCTTATACCAATTGTACGGTAGTCAAGCAGTACATGCAGCCATCCCCACCTACCCCCAGCCCCCTCTAGTTTTTCTCCTCACATGTTTCTGAACTACAGATTTTGTATCAAGGTACTATCACAACTTCCATCAGATGCAGATATGTATGTTACAGTATCTATTTCAGATTAAATTGATTTCAAGCTCAATAAATGCCAAGGAAGAAAAATCTCCTGGTAAAGGACATGTCACTCACCTTACAATATTGCATGGATGTATTCCATTTCATTACCTAGTGCCTTTATGAGGACTATAAAGATGCTGGCTCCCTGAACTTTACAAAAAATTACTTTTCCAAGTCACTTACTCCAGCTAGGCACTGCTGTATGGGCTTCACAATACTATACGAACGTACTTTGAATAATAAACGTACATTACAATGTAGACAGCTGGGTACTGGCTGTAACTGAGAAAAATTATACTGTACAAACACTTGTAGGCTACAAATCTATATCAATACAAAGGAGGAACGACATAAAGTAGACAGTGTATGAATTAACACACTGAAATCTTTGGAAATTTGTATCAATACCCTTCATCCTTGGTCACTTGGAAGGCTAAAAAATGTATTCATACATATATGGACATTTGCATCAGACCAGTATATAGAACAGCTGTATGTAGAGTGGAAGTCCCAATCAAGAAGGTGGAAAGGGGGGGGGTAGAGGTCAAATGGCTTGTGAGATTTATTTCCAGGCACAGAACTTTTGTTTTTTAACTAGTACACTGTACTATGCACAAGCATTATTAACTGCTAGACTTGGATTAAAAGTGAATACCAATTTATGGAATCCAACACTATTAACAATACAATCAATCATGGTCATACTGGCTAAGGGGGCTGGGGGCGGTCAAATGTCTGAAACCTGACTAAATCTGGCAGATATTTTGTCACAGTTGATAGTTAAATCAGGTCTGGAATCAGGCAAAAATCACTGCCCTCCCTGAGAAAAACAGTCCTGTAAGGCCATGCAATCAATAAGTAAAATATCCCATTGTGCCCATTCAATCATTTGACGTTTACAATAATGTAGAGATCAAGCCTTGATTCCTTTTTAGGCATACAGTCCACACACAGTGTAACTATAAGACAGGAAATTATGCTCCGGGAATATTGATTGATGTGACACTCTTCTGTATTGCTAGGGACAAATATCAACATGTTTATGCATTCAGCAAGGTAACCGCTGTGTTTGTAATGGAAATTAAAAAGACTTGAGGAAGATATCAATTAGAATGTGAGCCTATGCCAAAATTTAATGGGAAGAGGAATGGACACTTCTATGAGAATTACTTCACAAATGTGCAATGCAGGTATAATTAATACTTCAATGCTGCAGCACATTCTCAAGGTTAATTCCAGTGTTGGAAAACAGAATGTCAGTCTGTTGACATGGAAACCAAATACTATGCAGCGAGCATGTTTAAACAGTACAGACAAGTTTCAAGCATTTGATTACATGTGTTTGTATCCCTTGCAAAAATAAAGTACTACTGACTTTTCAATCCTCCTTCCACTCCCCCCCCCCCAACCCATACCCCATCTGCCTTCCTTTAAATTGCAGACAGACAACATAAGCATTCTACAAAAAATAAAATGACTACACCAAAGTGACAATTAAATGCCAGAAGCCTTTTCAATTACCCTCACCTGTATCATTATCCAACTGGGTAATCCAGCTTCCCAACCCCTCTCTTCCCCACCCCCATGTGTTTTAGACATCTCCACCCCCATGTGTTGTAAACAAAACTATGAGTACTTTACATGTAAAAGTAATTACACAGCAATGACACACTGCTAGTTACTTCTTTCAATAATATTCTTTTTATGGCTAAACATACAAATGCAAATTAGGGCATAGGGGAAGATGGGGTGGAGCACAAACAGTAGCACCTCTGGGACCATCAATGATTGTAGTTAGGTGAATAATGATAAAAATATTTGAAATGTTCATTTAAAGATTTCATACGCAATAACACACCAACTGAAATGCACTGCAACAAACAGATGAAAACTTCTCACAACGCTTGGCTGGACAACATTATTTTACCACAAAGATTAGATACAGAATTCCCACATAACAAATTTAAATTAACACACAAAATTACATGACATTCTTATAATCACAACACATTACCACAAACACACAAACCAATATCACAAATTCATCTGCCATTACTATTCTCTGTCAAATGCCCAGCAGGATCCCTGCAAAATCCTTCACAGTAAACTTATAGGAAAAAAACTCGGAAAAAGTCCTTGCTATAACTTACTCATTACATGCTACTAAATCTGAAGCGAACAAAATTTTTTTTATAAATGTCATTATCCTTCAAATAGCTTCATGCTTCTCCACTAAACACTGTCCACATTAGGTTATTATAACTGTTTGATCAAGGAGTAAAAGCCACATATTTACTAAAACTTACTCTGAGAGATCAAGTCACGTACTGTACCAAACTTCCAAACAACCTGGACTTAGCTGTAAAATAAATGATACCACTAGTGGACCTATTCCTTAAATAGCTGCTTGCATGATCACATGGCTACAATAAAGCTGTTTATTAATAGTCAACGCTACGGAATCTCTGCCAGGGACAGGATAGGAAACAGTTTGCCCTTGACTGCCAAATTATGATAACATGAATTTAAAATGACAAGTGTAACAAATCCAATGATTTTTGGTGACTCCCTTTCAGCAAGATCGATTTAAAGGATGTATGCACTGTTAAAGGCATCTGAATTGATTTACATCCATCTCATATCCTGAGGAATAACAACTGGGTAGGAATGTGGGAAGTATTAGAGATTGTCATCAGGGGGTCATAAAGTAACTGTAATTTTACTACTCCAAAAAGTAAAGTTTCAGGATGCCAATTCCCGATTTCGAAAACCACAAATTATTGATCACTGGATGTAAATCAACTTCTTGTGATTCTTTGTGACTAGTTACCTAAATTTATTCTCAGATCCCTATGTCAAAAGGATTTTACAGCAATTTACAAAATTACTTTCACATCTGGGGTAATATCTTCTCTTCAGGGGTGAACTTATATAAGTACTCTATACTACTACCTAAATATGTCATTTTAGGTTACGAATGTCACAAGAGATGATGTCATGATGACAAAAACATTTTTGTTAAATATCAATTGATTTACAACTTTGGTGGGCATGGGAGTAAATGTTAAAGAGGGGTTGCATGTGTATACATGTAAGTGATATTGGTGCAATTGAATTTAGAATTTCTAGCAACTACTCTACATTCATCCCCTCACATAACTCTAGTGCCATAGGTGTGATGTAACTAATTGTTAAAGGTTCATATCCATAAATCCTCCGTATTGAAAAATTATTATACTGCCTAATCTGTTCTATTACATCCTGCATCACTGAGAGGGTACACTGCCAAAAGGAATGAAGTAGACTAAAGGGTGGGATTGGCAAACGGGGGTATAGGGATGATTAAAAGTTTGCTTGTGAAAAATTAACATCTTATTACTTCATTACAACTCTAATATTTCCCACTTCTTTTCACAACTACACTTTGCTATAAAAAGTGAGCACGACTAACTCAAAAAAAGGTTTTTACAGCGAGCAAGAAATAAAGAAGTGTCAGTGACGCATTGACAATCATTCAACAAGAAAGGTGGCAGCATACTTAAATGAGGACCTCCACAGGAAAATGAACAACTGGAAAGAGTCATGCAAAAAGTGCGAGCTACCCATAAATTGCCCATGTGAAAAAAATCTCACAGAGTATGAAAAATTGATTTTTACACCTGACTATCACCACAAAGTGGTGGCACACTTCAAAGTGTCCTCTCAATAGAAAACGCACATCACACATCATAACCACCGCAATTCACCATGACCTACTAACAGCACTACTGTCATCAATGAATGTTACCTTTGGGAAATCTGTCATGAGTTCTTCCATCATCTTGCCATTATAGAGATGGCAGACCCATGACAAATGAAACAGCCATAGTAGGCTATCAAAAATTGTGCATGAAAACTTTTTGAGTGCTTAACAAGTTGACTTCATCAAAGGAAATGATCTATCAAAAGGAGAGGGGGATTGCTATCTGTCTTAAAATTTTCTATGTTCTATTTGAGTCGATGTCCAGTTAAACTGTTTTGCCAACGGAGAAAAGCAATCGTTATAATTATGAAAGTCCAAACAGACTTGGTTTAATGACAATTTTAGTATAATTATGCTCCTATCTGTAATAGCTCCATACCATTATATGGATTTTCATAGCAGCCTAGAGACAATAACCATCTAGAAATATACACTGGGAAGAAAATATATGAATTATGATCAAACTGGCTGTTTTTCATATGAAACAATTCTTGGCAGAGAAAAGTAGTTACTGTACACTAAAACAGACTGAGAAAAAAATTTTGCTGACATCCCAATAAAAAGGCCACATTTCAGTGTATGAATATGAAATATGTGTGTTGTGCTAATAATTTCATACAACCACATGACATTGTGGCATAAGTATATGCCTGAGGTTTAAGAAACTTCAGGTCGTCCTTTGGACAACATAAAACAAAGTTTTGCTTGTCCAAAATACTTTTTGCTTGTCCAAATGAAAAATTCCTGTACAAAACTTTCTACAAAAAATAATCCCCCAAGTTCAAATTATGAACCAAACTATTTTGGGCTATTACTTCTATGTTTCAGTGAAAAGACTAACAAGGGATAACATTGCCTTACTAACACTTCTTCTAGCATTTCTAATAGGCTCTCTTAATTGATGTTGTGACTTATTCAATTACAAAGAAAATTGTCCAGCTGACAAGCTTAAAGATACTGACTGGTTGTTAGATAACGATCTGACAACCACTAAATTCCAGCTCTGTAGTACCATGGATAGTTAGATGAGGTTTAATGGCCCAGTTTCCAACCAATTGGTTCAAGTCGAGCCGGCCACAGCCTTTTTTCCAGTTGTGGCTCACTGGCTTGTTTTCCCTTACTCCATTGCTTATCCAGAGCATCACGCACAATGGCAGAAGGTTCTGTTTTTTTAAGTCTTTGGTATGACTCGACCTGGGAATCGAACCCGGCCCTCCCGCGTGAGAGGCGCATGCTCTACCACTAGACCAAACACGCGGTCTTTGTAGTACCATGGAATCCGAGGATGTACTTCCATGGTAGTATACGGTAAACAATATATTGCCCAGGGGTATCATAAAACCCCTGAATATAAACAAAATAAGGATATTATACACAGGATGTAAAGATACAAAGCATGACTGACATATAGCCTAACTTTAAATTAGGTTTTTATCAATTTTATGATAATCATATTAAGGAATTAATGACTGGCCTTTGAAATACCAAAGCAGTTTTAAAACAGAAATTGCTTCCTTCTGATAATAATGTGATTCTAACCTAATATTAATCCTGTTAACTACTAAACTACCATAAATCAGGATGAACACCAGAAAACTAAACATCATTGTTTACACAAATGATCATTAGGAGGAATTATAAATGCTTAAGAAAAACAGCCATCTTCTCATTTACAGTAGCAGCAACCAAGTCCAGATCTATTTTGATAATTTTTTTTTATTTCTCTTTTTCGTGTTTTCAATTTTTCAGAGGGGCTGAGGGTGGGAGAGAGATTGGACTAAAGATTTCACAATATTTCATTTATTGTAAGTAAAAGTAACTACTAAGCTGAATCTTTCAGAATTTTGTTTAATCTTAACTTTTATTATAGTACATGATTATCCATGACTATCCCTACAAAATTTTTCAGACAATCTTAGAGAAAAATATTGTGTTTGAAATGCTTACAGCAACATGGAATACAAAGAAAACAGCTGTAGGCCCTACTCATTATTAAACCATTCAGTCACACTGATAAACTACAGCAATAATTTTTCCTCCCATAAATATCATGCATCGTGAATGTTGGATCATTTGAAAAGTGAGGATGAACAAATTGTTCATGAACGATAAATTAGTGAAATTCTTTTGCAGAACCTTGTTTTTGAAAATGAAGTTCCCTGGATACCTTACTTTGAATTGCTCTATCATTCTATAAAACATGATTTTGAAAAGAGGAAAGATTTTAACTACAAACAAAATATTTCCCTTCAAAACTGTACCTTCACCCGGGGGGGGAAGGGGGAGGGGGGGAGGGGGGGAGACTTGTCTGCTTACAGCTGTATTGTGGCAGATACAATAACATAGAAACATTAGCTGCAGCAATGGACCAATTTTACAGGAATCGCAACTTCTTCTATGAGGCTCACTTTTGAGAAAGTTAAATTGTAACTTAAAGGAAAATTATTGTCTTTGTTTCACAGAAAATTTTCATACATTTTAAACTAATATTAATAGTTACAGAATGATAGACATTTCCAAATTAGACAGCACAGTAGCTTTTTTTCCAAGAAATAAGGCTCTCACATGAAGAAATTCAGTTATTTGGTGCACAAAAATAATTTGTTCACCCAAACTTTCCAAAATTCAAATGATGCAACATCTGTTTCTCTTGTAATGTATAATATTTTAAGGAGATATTGCTTGAGCTTATCGGTCAAACTGAACGGTTTAATGATGATTATAGCTTTTTTCTTTGTATGCCACATTTAATAGTGCATTTTAAACATAATATTTCCCTTTAAAGTTCAGTGCTAAAGTTCAGCCAGATAATGAAACGTTATGTTACCTGTGATAGTCCCATGGTTTACCAAACAAACAGGACCAAGCCCTGTCATTCACACAAATACAGCAAGTCTCCAGCAGTAATGAAAGATTAGGTAAGTCCAGCAGTATTAATACCAAATAGCAAGCATGCAAAATGAAAACAAACCTTCCCAAGATCAATATGCATGTCACCTGCACTCTGAACAGTGCCTCCAGGTTACAGAGCCCAAACAATACCAAATGTAATCTGCCATACCCCACATTGAGCTCAAAGGAGGCCTTTCTCAATTTCTGGAATGCAAACAAAAGTCCCTCCACCTTCTTGTCCAAGTACCCATTGAAAGCTGTCTCCAGGAAAGTGAGTGAAATCTCTAAGCCTGATACACCTACTTAGAATATTTTTATTCCTTTATTAAATCCTTCCAAGCTTCAATCATACAATCCTTCCTTTATTCCTCTATTTAACATTCACCTTCCAAAATTATTGCCGAAAATGTCAAAGGTTATCCTTCTATTTAGTTCCTATCACCTTATTCCTCTTCAATCTGAAATTTCATCATTTCCTTCTTTTTCAAGTACTGCTTGTAATAAGGGAATCATAATTTATATTGGCTCTGAACTTGAAATTGTGAAAATACTGGCCTTTCTTTAAAGAAGACTCATATCCAAGACACCAGCAATATCCTTAGGACAACTACTTTCTTGCATTTACAACAATATGGGTAAACATCCTTGTTGAACGATACCCATATACAGTATGCATACTGACAAGGCAAAACTGTGCTTATAAAATAAAGGTTGGTAAGAACCTAGCCTGACAGACCCTGAAATACAATTAAATCACTGTTTCCGAGGACAATGGAGGGATAGTTGGAGGAATGGTAAAACCTCAATTTAATTAAGTGTAGACATCATCCCATCACAGGATCATTTTCATTAAATTTTTACAAGGTCAGTTGGATGATATCTATCTCCTCTGGTTGAAGAAATCCTTTCTTTTTATATATCTTCCAAAAGAAAAAGAAAAAGAAAAAAAAAAACACTAAAAAGATATCAATAACCACTCAACAGGAAGTAGATGCACCTAACCAAGAATTTAAGAAAGACATATTCTTCTATAATAGCGGAGCTTTGATGTGGTAGCCAAAGGAAAATGCAGACATTATTCATAAATAATTCATTAGGTTCATTCCAAAATTTCGACAACAAAACTGCCCGCAGAGCTGGCTGTACATATACTATCTCCATGATAGGTCTGTGAAGCTAGAAAGGGAAAAGGACAACAGGATCTGCTGCTTTTTTATACAGAGCATATTAATTAACACTCTGCAACTATGGGGTGTGATCACAACTTGAGTGTCATTGTTAATTGTGGTGCAACTTGTGTGAATATGATATGTAGACCACACAGAGTTTTAGCTAACATTGCACATCATGAATAAGTCCATTAAACAAAAGTTTGAAACTAAATGTAAGAGAGGAACTTAATGTAAGAGAGGAACTTAATGTAAGAGAGGAACTTAATGTAAGAGAGGAACTAAATGTAAGAAATTCTGGTAACATTTTCATCCAGTTCCTTTATGTAGTTCCTGAAATACCAGCAGATGAAGTGACTACTGAATAGGATATTTGTTACTCAAAGTGAACTTGAAGCAAGCTGGAATGAAATCATCTCCTCACCAGGGCCAGATGTACCAGGGGGGGAGGGGGGTTGGATTGGGCACAAACTAAGGTGGGAGCCCCCTTCTACTATAATTCTCCACAAGACCACAATGGCACAAGTCACAAAAGGAGGGCAAAGGTTGTGGTCACTTTCACCCCCCCCCCCACCCCACTTGAAATGGACTCCACAGATTTCCTTCTTACGTTCATGTAAGCCTACAAAACGAAAATTAGCACAGATGATCTCCACGAACTACCCAAAAAATTCAATAATGTAATTTTGTGGGGGCTGCTTTTTGTGGGGGCCCCTGGGAATGTGCCCCGCTGGCCAACGCTTAAATCCGGTCCTGCTACTCACATGGACAATGGATGACCAATGATTTTCCATAGCTTTTCAATGGGTTGTTTTGATCTTGAAGCTGATATGGACATGAGCTACCCTTAGAGAATGTGAAGTTACAGAAAAGACAATAGGGTGAAAAGTTTTATAGGGAAAGAGCAGTCACCCCAAATTCATTTGAAATCAACACTTACATATTACAAAATTTCCTCTAATTTACCTTACAACTTTTTCACGTGTTCACGCAAAAAAATATCATACTGACGACGGACTAAGAAGTTGTTCTGAATGAAATGGACATATCAGAAATGAAAAAATTGTCAAATGATTAAACTAAGCCATTCATGAAGTAGGATACGAGGTTACACTAATTCAAACTGGGGTGACTGTATTTTCCCTTTAAAATAACATTACAGTGTTGACTACTTACTGTGAGGCTACAATGTCACACATGCCCAAAGTTCACTCCTAGCTGAACGTGTGAAAACTTCATCTGTCTTATCTCACAATCCACACATAAGAATTGAGAAGAACTTCCATCAAACTGCTTGTTTTTCCATCCTCTTTAACATATCAAAACTTAATATTTGCTAAAATCATTCTTTTAACAGGCAGTCGCATAAAGAAAAGCAAATCTGAAAGTTTGACTGTAGTTACATTTAACACAAAAATATGAGATGGTGATATGCAGCTGGGTCAAACAAGCATGTCAGTAAATAGAGTTTGCTGCAAACTCAGATTCCAAAAAAAAAAAAAGGGGCTAGAAGCACCATCTATGGTTGCATAAAGTGCATGGGCGCCAGTCACATTTATGCAAGGTGCCTTATGCTTGGGAGAATCTGTAATATATTTTTTTTTTCCAACTTTGAAAAAGGATACAAAATTTTTGTCCTCCCCACTCCCAAAGCATGTTTGTGCTAATGATAGTGAAATGATGAAAACAACTGGATGGTTCATATTAGGTGTGAATCATTTATAAATCCTCCAGAGGTAATGAGAACACAAACAGCCAGAGTCTGACTGGGTCACTACAGCATCATTTTGATTTTACAGACTGCAACTGATTTATTTCATTTTCAAGTAATTAAATCTATTTTTTCACCAGACAGTAAGAATGCTTTGATGTTTTCAGCTGATCAAAGAATAGTACGAATGGGCTAACTAGTTGTTACAATGGGATTTTTATTGTTTTTTCATGTGCAAAGTGACCTTCATGATATTTTTTCTAGCCTGTAAAATCATTCACATGCCTTTAATAATACTTGAACTTAAAAGGCAATTTCCACTGGTATTTCAAAAGGATCTCATGTGAAAGAGAAAAATTTTCCAATTCTTGCCCTCCAAACCCGTAGCAATACTTTTTCCTAACTCGAGATATCTCATATTTAAGTGCTTATTTTTGTCAAAAAATACCTCCAGTTCTCATCAAGGTCACAGATTGTTATGTAAAATGGGCACGTTGACTCAGATTCCTTTTGTTTTTCTTCAGAACTGAATGTCCTGTTTGTCCTTGAAATTTGATACTGTTGGAATGTTTGAATATGTTTCCATGTAGATTCAGCACAAATCTACACTTTATGTAGGGCATAACAAACAAATTTGCTAAATATTCCCTACAGCAGCATTAATATCATAAACAAATTCAATTCTATGTCAAATTAATATACTGCAATGACATTACAGATTTCCCATAATGTACTTCATCTTGAGAAAAAATTGCATTTCTTTAAAAATTTGTATCTTCCAAACACTCAAGCTATTGAGATGCAATTTTCACCTACTAGAAAAAATTTTCTGTATTTTCTAAATTTACTGAATTTTGTCTCTGGAAAATGCCTTTAAACCTGTGTTTCTGTATACTTACAAGTCTTTTGCAATGATGTAGCTTGCAAAGCTGCCTACAGCACTTTTCTTTCACCACCACAGATGTGTATATGTCAAACAGTGTGCTAACTTCAAATGGAACTCCAGACACAGTATCAGTCAAGCTTTTACCCAGCAAGAAACAAGTTGTGATTTGACCACATATACTCCAAGTTACATGGAAAATTACTGAGAGGTAAATTACTTCTATTCATCTTGCCGCCATCTACTGGAAATTAATCAAGTCTTCTAATAAAATGGATTCAGTTGATACCACAGCTCAATGTTGAGCATGGTTTGCAACAAGTGTAAATTTTCACGGCAGAAAAAATTTAAACGAAGTTTAAAATGAGTGAATTTGCAATTCATGCATGTTTTTTTCTTATTTCTTCAATATTTTTTGAGGGTGAGGGAATAATTTTTGAAGATCAGAGGATACTTCAGAGTAGGGTGACAAAATCTGCAAAACTACCATCATTTTCTTCCAGTTGAAAGACAGGTTCTCAAGATGAAATCAAAATTGGACACAATTAAACAGAAATCTATGTTTACCTAACCGTGACCTAGATACAGAGCCAGAGATATTTGCAAAGAAAGATGAACTTGGAGAGAAAAGTGACTAATACTTGTCAATACATCAATGTCAGTGAAAGATCTGAGACCAATGAAAAAAGGAAGAAATGCAGCAAAGTTCCAATCACTCTGCTAAATTGAAAAAATTGAACTTAATTCTGTCATGACATCTGATTTTGACTGAGGTACTCACAGTAAATTTGGCAAGTGCATGCACAAAATGAATTTATTTTATCATACTGCAGGGCTGCAAAAGAAGAGGAGGCCCCACCTCTTCTGGTTTGGTTATCCCACTGCATCCCATCTACAATCAGTGCAGTCTATTAGCAAGGCAGGTAAGGAAAGGTTGTGTAGCATTCATAGCTTTCCAGGATTTTCATAATAATTTTTACAGATCTTGAAACCAAAATGGCTGGTATTGGCATATACTATGTCATTCCCATTTTTTTTTAACATAGACATGCATGCAGTACCAAGTCAGGCATAAACATTCAGCACTTTTTAAGTTACAAGCTGCTACAGTACTTTCAATGTTCTTTAATACTGACTGCATCAGCTGAAGTATATTCCAATGCCATGTTTTTATGCTCCATAAAACTTTAATTTTGCATATCTGATGTTTTACAGACAATTCAAATGTCTTATTATAATTATCTGTTGAGCAGACTTGCCAGGAGCCCTGCTTGAGCTCAGATTAATTGTGAATAAATTCTATTATTTAGAAAAAGATATAGTTATGGATACACATGCATCCTGCCATATTTTACACACCAAAATTAAAACCAATAAACACTTCACAATATCTCACATCTCATTATAATATCCCACAAAATCACTTTCCTTCACCTACTGCACCATGCTGTACATTTGACAGTCAATAAGCTGGCAATTTTGAAAATAAATAGCCTTTTGTAAAGACCTCACCACTTTAGAGATACATGCTCCAAAATTTCCATGATGACATGAGATATATACATATATCTTGCTGCATCAGATTTTCATTCAGTTTTCCTGCTCCAATATAATCCACTTCTTATGTAGCTTATTTCAAACAAAGCTATGCTACAACTTTGCTCCGTCTCTCATAATCTGTCATAAATGGACACCAGCACAACTCAGCAAACTTATACCTGTATTACACATGACCTATTTCTACTACTTCATGACTGAATCTGATTCAAAGACAGTGTGTACTGCCAGCCGTGTGGGCTACCACTATACTTACTATTCAGATAATGCTCGCAGGATACTAATAAACAACAGCTCAACAATTACAAACTAAGGTGCCATTTCAATGAGTCATTGTTCTTCCACTGCACAAGCCAATGTATTTTGCGTGGCTGGTGCAATCTCACTGTACCCTCTGGGCTGTTTTCTGTCTGTATGTTTTTCTTGCCTTCCTTATTCCTATCAGATTTCGTCCCTGGCTTTCTGCTCCCTTAGATTCAGAGGCTTGGGAAGCTTAACAGCAGGGGAGTGTCATTATAATGACACAAGCACCTCTCATCCCCTCAATATGGTTCTGATGTCATTTAGAGCAATCCTTCCAAGGGCAGGGATTACTGCCAATACCAGTAAGAAGAATATGCGAGGGTAGAAAGAAAGGCAGCTGCAGGAGTAATTTCTGTTTTAATCTGGCACTGACATACGCCCGTTTTAGCAATCTAGAAACTAATTAGGGACTCTGCAACTCGTCAGAGAGTCATCGGCAAGCAGAAAAGATTTGCTGGTTTCATAAAATTCTGGAGTAGAATTTTTTCTAAACAGTGATGAAAAGTGAGGTTAAAAGGGTACTTATGTCAAGTTCAATTACTTATGGCAGGTTAATTACAGAGTGAAAGGACTTGAACGTGTGTCGAAAGTCCATCTTCTCAATGGTTCGACAAGGCATTATACGTTGAAAGCCCTGAATTTATGCAACAAATCTCTTTAATGAAAGATACAATTTTCAATTTTTTTCTATCAGACATAAGCTTTTTGACACTTATTTGTGCAAATTTTGATAGTGATACTGTGAAAATGCACAAAAATAGTGGGAAGTATGACTTCAGCTGAGACAGCACCCCCACTTCTAAACCACCAGACAAAGATAGACTTCCATCCTGAAACAGGCTTGGCATTATAAGACGGGCGATCGCCCATGCCTGCCTAATAGCTGTCTTGGCCTACCCAAAACAGCAGTTAGAAGATGCCTAAGATGGGCAACAATTGCCCATCTGCCAAAAACCTCCTGACCAAGCCTGACTTGAAAGGTTGAAATCCTGCCTAGTTACTGAAAATACTTACGCTTGACTTCACTAGACTTGTGGGCAGCCATGATGTCTTCTTGCATGGACTGAGTACTGAAATGGAGCTGAAGCAGGGCATCTTTCATGGAGCTGGCTTCTGTTTCTAACTGACACAGCTGATGAGAATTATCTTTAAGTTCCTGTAAAAATATGAGAAAAAGAAACACAATTTTATTGTTTCTACAGTTCACAGGGCTAATAATGGTCAACATCACCAACAGTAGCCTCAGTAGGTCAGATTATGAGCGGGTTTCTCAGAGGATCGTCCTAGTGAAATAGGTGATTTTAAATATTTTAATTACAACAGTTGAAAATTCCATGAAACCACAGTCAAAATGTGGTCATATACTTACTGTACAAAGGGCCAAATAATGGAACTTATTTCTCCTAACACCTTTGCCAAAAAAAAAAACAATGAAAGGTATAGGCCTAGCCCCGTGGACAAGTTTTATTTTCCCTCTTTTCAGCACATTTAAAGAGGTACGACTGCCAACCTGGTTAGTGCATCACATTAAACTTTAGCTATAAAAACTATTCATTGAACAGACATTGTAGCAGGGAAATGTTCATAGTACCACCTATTCATTTATAAACATTGCATAATCACCATAATTACCAGCTAAATATGATACAATTAACGTGCCTAGCAATGCACAAGGATGATTTGTGTGGTAAAATTGGTTACAGTATCGAAATACTGTGCAACAATATCATTGTACGGCAAATTTTCTAACTACAATCCTTGATGAAATAGCACAAATGGCACTGTGTACCCAACTTGGTCACTCAAAATGTATTAACAACTTTACACAAAAGACAATCACCTTCATTCTTTGAGAAAATCATTCTGGATGTACTACAAACTCATTTGCATGATGAATCATAAACCACAAAAGGTCTACTTCAACACTACTTTCATTGTTCATGTATACAACAT
>WURT03374858.1:0-23555 GCA_009936505.3 Holothuria glaberrima | reverse complement strand
GATTCTAGTCGTACAGTATATTTCTAGGACTGACAAAATCGCAATAGACATCATCATGTAGCCTGTAGACATACATACTTGGCGTGTATTAAAATATTTTTTCTCGGTCTGTAGTTTCATTTGAGGGGGGGCAAGTGGGGGCGAAAGTTTCGACTGGGGACTCCCGCCCCTGCCCCCTTCCTCTGGCTACGCCATTGCCCGACAGGTAATTTATTTTTGCTCTCAGTAAATACAAATAGTATGGACTTCAGAGTTTCGACGGGCTTTGCCAGCTAGGCAATTTTGTAAGTTTTACTTTCTGGAAAACCTCTACATTAGCATTAGTCACGTAAATCCATGTATTTCTATTGTACAACATATGCTGTCATGGAATGGTTTTATGTATATACCTTCTTCTTATCTCCTCCTCATTGTCCATCCCATTCTAAAAAGTATCCTAGGCTAGGTTTGTTGGAGCTTTGTCTGCGGCTTTGTTGGGACGGAGCGAACGAGAAAATTTTTAGATAAAAAACCACATAGATCGCCGGAAATCGCCCTTCCCGGGCTCCTCAAGTATGCTCGTGGAAATGGTATATTGTTAGAATTTTCTTAGATGGAAAACCCTTCTCCTTAACATTACTGGCAAATTGTCAAAATGTGTTCAAATTTGGTAGTGAGAGTACAAGGGCAATACATTAACTACCAGTAATCGGTATTTGGAGAATTTTTTCGTTATACAAAAGTCTGATAAAATTTGTACATTTTTTGATTGCTTGCAACGTTCTAGAAAAGAACAATTCGCCCGCCCCTTACTTCTGTTGAAAACTATAGCAAATACATTTTCATCTGATGGAAAAACACGGACGACCCTGGGGGGGGGGGCTCAAGTCCTTTGAGCCTTCCACTTGGGTGTCACACTGCCAATTAATATACCCCCCCCCCAATAATCACAAAATCACCTCCGCACTTATACTGTTTCTGGTGATTATGTTTGCTCCACAAAGTCCTGTAAGCAATGTATTTAGTTAGTCTGTCGTCTCTAGCAATACAGAATTGCTGGATAAGTGATATTTACTGTTTTTCATTAGGGGGTGACAAATTTTCAAATATGTTCGAACTAGTTCACGAACCCACGATAAGTGCTTCGCGACCCCAAGATTGGAAAACCATGGTCTAGGCCCTTATGTCGGAAAAATCCTGGGACCACCCCTGTTCCGCAAAATTGGTAGGTAAGGGTCGGTTTACTTTTCGACTTTGATGCCGACGTAAAGACTACCTATACATCAACGAAGAGATTTTTGAAATATCTCTGTTAGTCGTATACATTAAGAAACAACACGTATTCCATTCTTTGTATTCACAGGAAAAAAAGAAAGAAATGCTGGGCTAAAATGGTCACATCGGTAAGATATTAGACATTACCTGAACACTTTACACCAACATCATTTGAATGGTCAAATTTATGCTCTCCAACGTCATAACGTTCACAGTCAAAAATACTGGACTCATGTCCGAAGCAACGATAATTGAAGGACCAGACGCGACCAGTCACATCTTGGAATTCTTCGCCACCAATCGTCCGTCCGTGAGCTCCAAGGTTAAGTTGACGACATATAACAGATGCACTATCTTGATCCCAGAGGTCTAAACCGATGGTACCCCACTGACGATTATGATAGATTTGTAGTCTGCCTTCTTTGGGACTGTTCCCCCCTACAAGTCTCAAAACTAAGAATAAAAAGAAGTGCAAGAAGTGGGCACAACACATTGCATTGCTTTCCTCACATTGGTTTTAAGTATATATATATATATATATATAAGCCTATGCTATATGGAATAGCCACTTAGAGACCGACCTTACGCTTTTTTACCCCTATATTTAACATAGGCACATGTCTTACACTGAAATTATTATATGAATGGAAACTAAGCTCCAAGCAAGATTCGAACCTGCGCTGTTGAGGCCCATACTCACGCGATCAACGAAGCTTCACTGTTAGTATGAGTAGGTGTGATATGTATGTGTGTGCTTGTATATATATATATAGATTTATTTATGTATATATATATGCATATTCATGCATATATATTTATATATGTATACATGTATATATAAAGGAGGCTTACATAATGATTCAGTTACCAACCAATACAGCCTGTCTTGTTTGTTTGCTAATATGTTTATTTACGAAGGAAATAAAAAACCTGCGACTTGCAACTTTTCCAGCTAAATACTGAGATTCGTGGAATCATTGCTTTAAAAAGATTCATTTAAAATTTTAAAAAGGCATGGAAATGGTTAAAGTCACTACACGAGTCATGGTCTGGGAATCACGATGTTGTTGAAGAACATGTATCACCGTAAAAAGTAAACTTCGCATTTAAATAATTATTTATTACCAGTACAGCTTCACACGATGGAAGATTGTTTCAGCCAAAGGATAAAAGAGTCCATTTTCTGATCTAATGCATATATAGGCTAGTCACAACGCTTAATTAAAGCTACGTTCACACTTATCCGGCGACGGTAACGACAACGACAACGCTTGCGGCAACGGCAAATATATAATTCTTCAAGCAAAATGAAGGTTTGTCACACTAACACAGCAACGGCAATGCGGCTATCTCGCAATTGGTGAAAACCCATCCGGCAAAAATGAAATCGCTCCTACAGCGATTCATTGCCGTTTGCCGGATGGTCGTCATGCAAAATATCCTTAGCAACAAGGAAACCTGGAAGTCTTCGCGACTCAAGTGCATACAAAGGGCTTAAAAGTTGGATTTTAAAAATGCTGATAATCAAAATTTAGTGGTTTGGTGAAGAAGGAATCCTCCTGGAGTAATCCAACTTAATGTATTTTCACACTATGAACAAAAAAGGAAGTATACACATGGTGCAGAATTTCGGAAGCCTTGGGAAATACTGAGATGATAGGTAAGATTTTTGCGGACCTCAGGTAGGACTCCCTATAACAGTACCAGTAATAATTTAGCGACATAGGGTTTTTACACAATGAAAGTCTTTGACCGAGAGGAAAGGTCATTCCCTCGCTAAATAGTTGTAATTATTTGTATCGTAAAACCGCGGCTTGAGCTTAATTGTATATTTTGGAAGTTAAAAGGCCTTGACAATTTACAAACTTAGCTCTCAGACAGATCTGTACATTACGTTATAGCTTAGATTGCCAAAACTCTTAACCTGTTAACACTCCACATGTGAAGTGGATTATATCGTTTTGCCTTTGGTAGCCTATTTATCATGCAAGACAAACAAATACATAACCCAGTTCCAGAGCTAAGTAATTAAAAAGAATTTGTAGCTACTATCAAACTGTAAAGCATAACTATTAGTCCTATATTTATATAACCTGATAAAGTAGAGGATTAACGTACGTTAATACCCCTTACGTTAATACCCCTAACGCTAGGCCCAAAGTTGTAGCATGTACTGGCATCTGTCTAGATCTAACGTTACGCTATATCCCCTACCCTAGGTGCGCGGAAGGCAAACGCTATTCATGGCGTATTCGATAGTATAAGGTACAATTGGCAGTTGGACCTCGCCTTGATCAAGGTGGCCGTTCACCCTCTTGGGCTTCTAAACGTTTAAGTTGATAGAGTTGCACACACATGTAATGCCGTTGTACCGGACGTAGGTTACCTACAATTTCTATTGTCTCAGTTAGGTTGCAGTTGCCTATTTAAACTTTAGAGAATTTTTTTGGGGGGAGGGAGGGGCGAAATTTACACTCACTGTAAAAGTAACATTTCCTAATATGAGTCCTTTCAAAGCTTTTCTAAAGAACACACAATTTTGGATCTAACAAAATAAAAATTAACGAGTAGGGGTGTCACAACATTCCCCTGAATTACACTTGATCAAGAGCAGAAACATCCCTTGATAATGAGGATAATGTAAGATACAACCAATTCAATGCTGAAGAAATTTACCAAAGTTAGCACCATATTGTACCAAAGCTACTTCACATCGACAAAAATTAATCAAAGAGTAGGGGAGTCATCCCCTCCCCTTGCCTTAAACCCAGCTTAAAATAAGCATGGCCTTACATAAATGTGAAACCCTCCCTTTAGTACCGTACCCTCCTCCGGGATGGTATTCATGCACGGGTGACTGGCAAAGGATGGGCCTGCCTGGGTATCAACTGTATATAGGTACGCCATTGGGGAGATTGCTGCTCCGCTTCGATATTGTAATGAACTGCCCCTCCCGAAGGATTTCACCCTGGCTACCGTCCTACGCTCTATATTCCTTGTTCAGTCATACCCCTTGTTTGGGGGGCCTTAAAGAGGGGCTTTTCAAAAAGAGTTCGCTCATCGGGTTCGTTGAATAACTGGACAAGGGAGCTTCTTGGTTCTAGGCACCTTATACCGCCCGTGTGGCGATCACTTTTTGCCGTATCAATGTGTACACTTTTACCGGATTGCCGTTACCGTTTCCGCAGCGTTTGCCGTACAAGCAGTGGCGTAGCCATCGGGGGTGGGACAGGGGGAGGGAGCCCCCAGTTGAAACTCTCGCCCACACTTGCCCCCAAATGAAATTACAGACCGAGAAAAAATATTTTAATACACGCGCTGTGGGGGCTAAACATATTCTTGCTTAGAACACTCGAGAAATGCCGTTTCCGGCCATCTGGGAGTTTGTAAAGCCGAAAATTTGTGGTACGACCCGCGCCAACCGATGGTGGCTCTTCGCAAAAAAACATATATTAACACTTTTCATAGACTGTTTTTTTTTTTTTTTTTTTGCATTAATTGAGAAATTGCAGACATGAGATCCATATTTCCAGGCTGGGTACATGCAGCTTAAAACACTCGGGAAGTCTGGCTACGCCACTGCGTACAAGTGTGAACGTACCTTAACTCTTCTTCCAGTTTCATGAGAGCTTCTAAAAGCATGTATTGAAAAGTAACATACCTGGACACCTGACACTTGCATCGTGAGAGTGGTCACAAGCATCAAACGTTGTTACAATGTCTCGTTCACAATCATGCAATGAAGCCTCATCACCTACACATTCTATGTGATGTAATGATATTTGTCCCCCTCCACGACCAAAATGTGAACCAGCGATTGCTATACCACGCCTTTCGAAGCCTAATTGTCCACATATAACGCCAGCATCTTTTTCATCGAATGAGATGTCACATATTGTACTCCACTGGTAATTTTCAAAAATTTCTACACGGCCTTCATGAGATTCACTGCCATTGACAAGTCTCACTTCTGCAGATGGAAATAAATTGATTAATCGTGAACTAGCAAGGGAAATGGACAAAGCACAAAATATTCAAAACTGTACTTAAATATTTAAAAATTGAAAAATTAAGATGTCCAAAGACGAATTTCAGTTGTATTTCCAACTGACGAATGACAAGTACATGTCAACCTATTCAAGCTTTGCACTGGTTTTAATTTAAATCTTATTTGTAAGCCCTTTTAATAACAAAGGAGTTACTTGTGGATTAATTACGTAAGTGTGGTAGTTTTCCAAGAAACTGACTGTGCTGTAGTGTGAGTACAGGACTATGAGCATGGGTATATTATAGTAAGCAGTAGTCACCTCAGCAGTGACGTAAACGGGGGGCATTGGTCCGTGCCCATGCATCCTTAATCATGCCAATTTTTTTAGTTCTTAAAAATATTTCAATATTTTAATATAAATTTTACTTCAAAAGGTAGCATAGGCTATTTGGCACTACATTGTATGTAAGGACACCCATTTTTTCGAAAATGTCGAAAAGGAGGGGGACACTCCCTCCCCTTACACCTATCCCCCAGGCCGCCGATCACACAACAAGCTGCATGGCTCCCCTTCAGAGAAATCCTGGGCATGCCACTGGGCACCTGCTTCACAATAGGCTACTTGTATACAAAACAAGCAGTTCTAACTTAACTTCCACTAATAATGTTAGAACAACGTGTGCATGTATAAAAAAGCTTGGCAAGCCTACAACAATATCTCTTGCCATGATTATTCACAGGGGGTTCTTCTCCCTGAGTATTCACAGTGTGTTTCTTCTAGCAATTCGCGTGATATTTTCGACACCTTGGATCACATTTCTACAACTGACTGGCTAAAAGTTTGACGAAAGCACTGCACCAAGTATACGGTTGTCAAACATTATGAAGATAATGTCTTACCATGCTAACATAGGAGCAAGAGCGCTAATTAATGTCTTACCATGCTAACACAGGAGCAAGAGCGTTAATGATTCTTCTCAAACAGAGCAAAACAATTTTTCTGGAGTGAAATCTTTCTAGGTGGCAAGTATTGCTGCAAGGTGTTCCTTTTTGGCTCCTTGAAATTTCACACATTAGTTATTGAGATGCTACTTCACTTTTTCTTTATTTTTTAGCCTAAGCTAAATTAGAGCAAGAAACATAGTAAGGTCACTTATGCATTGCGCATACGTATTGGCTATGGCCTTCTGTACTGAATTCCATTCGTATAGAACCAGTCCGTAAACAACTTTTGTCGTCTACGATCAAATCACCCGAAAAAGACAGTGCACTATGTACACACTGACGAGATTGAAAATGGCTTCATTAAGTTCCTCGACTATAGAGTACCGAAGTCCTGACGTCACGTCACCTAGCAACCCGTTCGGTTGGTTCTAGGCAATATTCGCGAAAATGGGCCATACACCTTCATGGCGTAAAATGCAACATAAATATGGCTGGTATTTCCGTAACGTCGCTCTCTTTGTACTTTGCCGGTGGGCCTAAATCACTTGAGAAGGAAGAGAATCATTACAAGTCTGATCAGGTAGAAAGTTTATCGTATTATCCTGAGGCTCTGAAGGGAAACGTCCACACTAGTTTGAAGGAAAAGACCTATGAAGTTACGGTGAGCCCTGTCCCGCCAAACAATAACTGGGTTGCTAGCCTTATGAATGATTTCAAATCTAAAGCGTAGGCAATGGTCATGTCTCAATGTGGTATAGTTCATGAGGGCTTTTTTTTAATTTTTGATAAAATAGATGCATTTTATGACATAGAATTAGAGATGCTTCCACTGTTATGGGAGTACAGGAAAAATTCATTCCATGGCAGCCCTGGGGCTGTATGCTGCATACCAAAGTGTAATGTGTTTTATGGTTATTTTATGTACTGTATACTATGAAGAAACAAATGAGACGGTTTTCTGACTGCCTTGGGGTTTCTCTGCTCGACTAAACATTTCAGTAAATTTGAGCATTCCAGTTATGGTAATTAGTTTGTGGCCATTCTAAGTATCAATGAAAATAGTAATCACATGAAGAAACATTAAAATTGTAAATGACTTGGGTATACATTTCCTTCAAACCACCTGACCCCCTCCTAGTTCCCCAATCACCATGGCCCTGTATAATTTGCTACTTATGATTAATAACAAAAGTTGTCTCTGCCTGATCCCCTGGCACAATTTATTATTGAGTTTTTAAGACCTTCAAGACTAGGAGATAAATGTGTTTTCATTTTAGTAAACCTTTATTTCAACCAATTAAGATATTTACACTTATGAAATAAAATATGAAAAATAGAAGAGACATGACAACCAGTCATTACTAACTACTTAGTAAATAACACCGTTGCCTTGAACTCATCAAAGCTGTAAGCCTTCATTAACAATTTCCTTACGTCTTTAACAACACAAACAAACAGACAGTTAACGACAATTATAAAACAATGTGATTACTAATTAGATAGCCTACTTAAAAACATGAAATCTGTAGTACAGTTCCAAAGACTTCCAATCTGATCCCCCCTCTCTCCTTGACTACAAAGTAACTACAAAATGAACACAAATTTTTAATTTTAAAAGTTGAGGATGTTAATCATTGTTTAAATTAATACTGGCCTCGTAATGTTCTTCCTTTTAAATGGCAGGTACTCTAAGATGGCAAGAATATCTCATCATCGAACTGTGAATGCGCACAGGGTCTCTTCAAGTGCAACCATCCTGCAGCTTCGATAATATGTGCCATTCATACTTTACGTAGAACTGATGTTGGATACAAATGGAGAAAGCCAAACAATCATCAGAGCAAGTAACTACTGTGGAACAAATGTCCCCAAGCATTACAAACTCCTCACTGGGAAAGTCTCTCAAGAAGATCAGAAATGGCTTAAGTATGAACTTAAGCAGTACGGTGCAATTTACAGGGCTAGCGTAAATTCTTAGCAAAAAGCCAGAGAGCACAAAACTTCCCATAAAAACTGTGGAAGAGATTATTGTATCGAAAGAGTTTGTAAATGGAAACTTTAGGTTGAGAATTTGATGAAACAAATGAAATAAACTTATGAACAACAGTGTACTATTCAGAAAGCAACAATAGGTCAAAGAGAAAACCCATTATGGCAACTTCTCAGGAAGGGAAGACTAACTGCTAGCAATTATGGGATTATTTTGAAATCTAAGACAGCAACCCCTCCCCCATGAAGAGGTTGTTTGCAGAGTATGACCTCTCTGGCGTTTAATCCATTAACTGGGGGTGCGGTCAATGAGGCTGAAGGCATAACGGCCTTTTCAAAGGCAACAGGTTTAAATGTGACAGATTCTGGTTTGTGGCTGACGTCATCTGGAATTTTGGGTGCCATGTAATCATTGAAGTTAGGTGTCCTTACACTCAAAGAAATATGGCTTTTGAAGATGCAATCAAAAGTAAATAGTTTTATATTGTGCAAACAACAGATGGTCATCTAACCTTAAAACAATCACAACTACTAGCATGAAGTGCAAGGACAATTGTATGTTAGCAACCGCCGGCAATGTTTCTCTGTCTTTTGGACTACATCATAAGAAACAGTTATATTGAAAATTGACGAAGATTCCCGTTGGTCAAGAAATATTGACATGCTGGAGAAGTTTTTCAAGGGCGATGTTGTACCCCATATAGTTTTGGGGGAGGGGGACTTGAGGAGTCATGAATGACGGGAACTGAACCAGTGTTTCTTCAGGCCATGGTTGATGAGTTTGTTTTAAATTTTTTTACAATGAATTTCATGGGCGTCACCAGATATTTTTAAAGGGAGGTCGTATTTTGTGTGAAGAAGAACGTTATTGCTGCCGCAGTGGTAATGCTCACTCGTAGTATACTCGGACTACGGCGTGGAGTCCAGAGGCGAAGCCCTGGTAGGGGTCCACGGGGCGAAGCCCCCGGAAGCTCTGAGGATTTAGTCATTTCAAATGCCTAAAATGAGGTGAATTTATCGTCAATATTGCTAGTTTGATAATGCCAAAATATGATTTCTTATTCATATAATATCAAAACGTGAACCTATTTTAAGTCTTAAAATGACAATGGCATTAGAGCGTTTTTCTTTTAAAGTTGGGAGCCTATCATGGGAACCATGGGCTTGGTAAAGGGAACCAATTGGTAGGATCCAGAGGCTAAGGATTCCCTGGACAAAAAAACCTTGGAAGCTCGTGGAATAAAATGTAATATTCAAGATTGAAGGGAAAATACAGTCACTCTAATCAGAGCTACTTTTCCCCGTCACTCTAGTTCATGAATGACCTATTTTGATCATGTGACAATAATTTTGTTTGTGGATTGTGAAATTCAAGGGGAATTTCGCCTTGCTTTACCTATTGTTTGTAATAGTTATGTTCAAAACGTCTTCAGAGGTGCTTGTAATGCAATTAGATTAGATTTGCAAGAGTTTCCTGATATTTCAAAACAATTTTTTGGGCGACTGCCTATTCCCTTTAAGGAGGTAAAAACAGCTTAACTCAGATAACAAATCATAGAAAAGTTTTAAGCAAACTGAACTTTGCAATGCAAGGAAATTAAGAAAAAAATCGTTCAAATCTGCCACGAATAGCGTCTCTTACCTGCCTAAGTTATCAGCCTTAAGACTATAGAACAGAACAGTAGGTTTGTGCCCAATGTGATTTTACCAATCAACTTCGTTTTTTGCTTTCAACTTTTCTCCCACAAGACCTAGAAAATACTGTACATGTCATTTATTCCATTAAAATAGGTAATGGAAAGGTAAAAATTGAAATTTCCGAGCAAAAAAGTGCAGGAAGAACAGAAATTGTTTGAAATTTAGAATAATGATTGACCCATCACTCAGTTCTAAACGTATGTAGAGATAAAAGGAAGTCAATTTTCAAATATCTGTAGTATACAACCCTTTCCTCAACCTAAAGTGCCTTTCGAAATGCCAGATTTTTGTGCGATAACTATACCTCTTCATAATACAATCCTATCGAGTAAAAACGCCTTATCGCTGAAATATCGAACCGTCGAGTCGAAGGTGGATAGTAATTACTGAAAAGCATATGCCATGCATTTAGTGTGCAGGCTAGGAGTCGAAATCTTGAGAGGGCATCCTACTTAACAGGTTTTGCTATGTGTAGTAATGTTAAAACCCTCAGAACAGTCGACTGCTACAACAATATCATCACCCTTTTTCACTGAGATTTTAAGTCACTTTGAAATGTCAAGCATGCGCGAGTCCGTTTTAATGTTTACCCAACAAAACAAACAGAATTCAAGAGATGAACATCTTTCTAAGATAGTTTCCATAAACCGATCGTTCCGTTGAAAAAAGAAATCTTTTAAAGGTATTTTATCAAAAGACCTTTTCACATTTTTCTATCATTTCTTACGTGGTGGTATTACATATATGATTATTATACTATAGAAAGGTGTAGCTACATTTCACCTTACCTTTAACTGTTTAAAAAAACGCTAAGGGGTGAAAATAGTAATTTGGGGGACTCGATCTGTAATTGCAGTGAAATTAATAGTCAGCATATTAAAAGAAATTTATACTTTGCAAAGGCAGAAGAAACCTATTTCAATTTTTGGTACATCCTTTAAACGTTTCTGTAAAAAAAGAAGCTCAAAGAGTGGGGGGGGGGGTCGTTCGCACCCCGACCTCCCCCTGGTGACGCCTATGCGAAATATTGTGAAATGATCCTTTCTTGCATACAGTTCAGTCTCAGGGAGAGTCATCCCTGGAAACCTGTGGTTGCCGTTAAAAAAGATTGACTTCATTAAACACCACTCAGCTAACGAGCCACTCAGATCACGTTGCAAAGCGGAATTACTTTTGCTCAGCCCTTCCCTAAGGCTTATCACACCTGAGTCATAGGTGAAAAGGGGAATATGAGCATTCAGCCTGTTCCGTTGAAAAACAGATAAGCCCAGCTTGAGAACTTCCACAAAACTACAAAAAAATCACTCATTTCCGACTGCTCCATTGTTGGCAAGACCACAGTCATATAAAAATACACGAATACTGGCACGCTACATAGACCTACAGATTACATGCACTAGCATAGGAAAAGTAAACATGCGCTACATAGCACTACATGCTATACGTATATGATGTACAAAGCACAACTTAACGGCACAATTTTTCAGCTACCTTCTGGTCAACTGAACAAGTTTATTCAGAATGTCAATTTATTTGTCTACAAGCTAGGTGTATAAGGAACCTTATAGCAGGCCTACAACAGTACGCTAATTGCAATGGCCTATGTCCGCGAAGAGAACTCCAATGATGTAGTCAATGGTTTGAGCTATAGGGGATGAACAGGTATGTTATTTTAACACAATATCTACAGTATGACATACATAGAACAGTAAAGCATTAGCACATTTTTTTTCGTAAAGTGGCTTCATATATGTCCTCCTTCCCCAGTTCCTTTAGTGAACCGCCACAACACTGGCAATTCTGCCTTTTTGGAACTTTTGTTATTCTTACACCAAGAAAACCTGTCTGCCCGAAAACTTTCCAGCCCATCTGATCACACAAAAAGAAATTAACATTTTGAGGTGAAGTAAATAGCCACTCTATTCAAGGGTGGTACCGTGGGAGGGTTTAAGTTCTAACACTTAAGAATTAAACCACCCTCTTTTTCTAACATTCTTTTCCAACCTAGCTGGTAAATATTGTATTATTTGCTCAAACATTGTACGGCTAGGCAGACTATTTTGGTGAGAGTGGAGATCAGGCCGATTTTGTTTGAACTACGACAAGCTCTCCCTCTTATTGCCTAGGGTCCGGGGTAACCTACATTCCCCCTGATGAGGTTCAGGGTCAATGCTTCAAGTAGGGGATATCTCAGTTACAAGGTTTTCATTTTTTATGCGCTGGTATCCTCAGATAACCTTTGAACTTTACACAAAGCATCTCAGGTATATTCCTATGTATTACGCAACAATAGTTCAAGTATGAAAATTATTCATGGTTCCTAACAAGAGATATGGTGTTTCAGAGTTTTTCATCTCGTGACCTCAATGACCTCTGACCTCTACCAAAACAATAGATTTTTCTCCCCAAGGTAAAAAAAATCTATATTTTTAGTATGATGAGAAACAGAAAACAAAAATTGAACAACAACAAGAAAGCAAAAGGCCCAGCAATTCTTTGCCGAAAGGAAATGCTTTGTCAAACTCAAGTTTATCCTTTTCAGTTATCCTTCTAAAGATATCAAGATTTAAAGTATTTTCACAATAAGACCTCTGGTGACCTCACATGTCGTTTAACCTTTAACAAAAGCAATGAGATTCTTTCTGCCAATATCAGGTATCTGTATTCTTAATACCATAGTAATAGAAGACTAAAACTGAATAATTAAAGATGAAAAAATAAGTGTATGAATGGGATTTAAATCCAGGTTGTCAGAACGGAAACCCGTTTACTTTCCACTTCATCATCATCATACACGTTGGAAACTGTTGTAATGTATGATGTGGTCACAACATCCTTCGCACAAGTCTATCAGTAGGTATTTTAAGTGGAATTATAAAAGAATTAACCAAAGTAATGCTCGTAAAATGTTGTTCCTGTAATTGTGCTTATCGTCTCTTTGACTCCAGATGATCTTGGACCTCCACCAAAGACAATAGGGATCTTTATCTTAACATGACAAATGCATATACCAATTCTGAAAAACGTGCATCATTTCTATCTCGAAATATCTTTCTCGGATTTGAAATCGGATGCCCTCACATAACCTCTGACTCCATCAAAAGCAACACGAACCTCCCACAATTAAAAGTTTGTATACTCAGTATGAGAAGAATCCATCGTGGCTATCTTGAGGCAAGAAGATGATATCTAATATCACCTCCCTGCTTGAGGTAACATGTGACCTTGATCTCCACCCAAACCAATACTGTGTTTTCTTTGAAAAATTCCTACTTTGAAACACAGTGTTTACAAGGTTTCGAGTTTTGAAATCTGGATTTCACTAATGATCTCTGAGCCTTGCTTAACACGACAGGGGTCTTTTTTCAAAATATGACATATCCACATGCCTACTGTGAGAGTATCCATCATTCCCATCTTGAAATGTCGTGTTCGTGTTAGAATTAAGCAATTTTCATGGCTGTCGTAGTTTCACCCCCGATGACTTGAGGAAACTTTTTTCCTGTACCAAACTATAGGGTTCCTCTACTTACCTTTACATATCCATGTTCCATGTACGAAACGTATCCGTACTTTCTGCCTTGAGATATTGTGTTAACATCATTTTCCGTTTTTAATCTCCGGTGACCTCAAATGACATATTCCGTCCCCCTTCATCAAGGAATCAAAATTTGGAATGATACGTGCCCGTGCATGGGATTCGATCCATGATCGTGAGAATATGGACAACACCTTTCAAAACCCCGTTAACATACACGTTTATTAAAAGATGTGATTGTCACAACATCCGCCACGCAAGTCCGTCGTAGGTAATTAAAACTGAAATTGCCAATGAATTTATGCTTGTAAAAAGATTTATGTTGTTCTCTTTATTTTAATCCTTAGACTGGTACAAACATTCAGTCCTCCCTTATCGTTGACCACTATGCGACACAATTTGGAAGTACAACTACCTGCTCGTACTTGAAATAACGTGTTAACGAGCAATTTATGAGATTTTCATATTTTCAACAGTGGTGACCCCAGTTGACCTTGGACCTCCACTAAAACCGAACAAATAATCTAAAAAATCTATATAACAAGTCTGAAAAGTATGCATCATTCCTATCTTGAAATATCTTCTTTTTTCTGACATCCATAAAAAATAATAGTAACCTTCGCAATACTACAAATCTCTATACCTCGTATGAATGGTATCCATTATGGTTCACTTGAGATGATGACGTGCTTTTTAGCGGTTTACATAAGTTTCGTAGTTTCAACTCTAGTGACCTCAGTGGACCTTTGATTTCTACCAAAAGCAATAAGAGTTTTTTTTCTCGTAATATGACACATTTATGTATTTATTATTATAAGTGGCCGTCATTACCATCTTTAAATATCGTGTGCACATCTCTTTCGGTTTTGTACTCCTGGTGAACTTCAATGACCTCTGACCTTCCCTAAAGACAAGAGGGTTCATTCTCTTAATATAACAAATCTATTCGTCCAGTGATAAGACTTTTATCATTTTTATCTTGAGATAACGTGTTTGAAAGTAATTTTTCGGTTTTCGTAGTTTCTCCTCCGATGACCACAGACAATATTAACCATTTACCAAAAGCGATAAGGGTATTTTACTGACCTTAATGTATAAAAAGTTTAAGTATTAAGCCTCTATCGACCTCGAGAGACTTTTGATCTTCACAACAAGAAAAAGCTTCTTTCTTTCAACTTGATAAATCTATGTAAGGAGTCTGAAAAGTATCCCTAATCGCTCTCTTGAGGTATCATGTTTACAAGCTAAGCTTCACAAAACACGTCCATCAGTCCGTCCGTGCGTCCATCCATCCATCCATCCATTCAACCATCTTTGCATACATATAGACATACACTTGTCAGCGTTATTGTATAGATTCCTTCCTTCCTATTAAGGAATCGAAAACCCGGCTCTTAGTTAAGAATGAAGTACATGGGAACTTTGCACAAATTCAATTTTTTGAACACAAACCTTGGCAAATGACCCCTGCTTCCCTTCTACGGTAGCATGAATTATCGTCAGCAATGTTGTATCCACAATTCATAATAGTTGGCTCATTTCCTAGGCAATTCACATCTCGAAGATGAATTGTTCCCCCGCTGTGACCGAAATAATTGTTCGTAGTGGCTATTCCTGGTATTCCATATCCAAGTGAACCACAGACAACAGTTGCATCAAAATCATCCCAGTCGGAATCACAGACTGAACCCCACTTATTATCGAGAAAGACCTCAATGCGCCCTTCAAAAGGTCCTCGGCCACCAACAAGACGCGATACTGTAATGGATGATAAACATTTGACAGTATGATGAAAGTATTTGTGGGTCAATTGGCTATCTCCTTTAAAACCTTTACACGTAACAGGTAATTGAAAAGTGAATTTTAGATAGAAGATGTAAAATGACAACATGCAGTGCTCGCCGTCATAAGAAGGAAATGAATGAAATGATGTATAGCCATAAGAAAATTCAACAAACGTAACTATCAAGTTTAAATATTGTCATTAGCTCTCATGGACCAGGAGATATACTGAGTTCATGAATGGGTGTTGAACTCTTAAACCACAAAACTAAGCCAAATCATGGTCATTGCAACCGTTAACCTAATAGAATGCAATAATCCCTAGACCCCCCTCTAGGGTCTAGAGGTTGCGTAGTGACCACATATCATATTAACCAGCGTTGCTCCTATAGCTCCCTTCCAAGCATTCAAGATAATCAAAGACAGAATGTTCAAACTAGCAAACACTTTAAACTGCCAAACGTAAAATACGAAACGTTAAATTAAATGTTCTATACATACGTGAACATTGAACGCCAGCAAAGTAATCACTTTCACAAACATGCGTTCCAAAACCAGCGTGGTTACAATCCGATATTCTACTTTCTATGCCTGTGCATTGTACATCCGACAACCATGTCCAAGACCCTTCGTTACCACTAACTTCGGTTGCAAACCCGTAATCTCCATAGCCTAGTTGATGACAAACAACCCCTGCATCCGCATTGCCCCAATAATTGGTGCATATACTTCCCCATTGACCATTGTAGTAGATCTCTACACGGCCTCCATGTTCTGTATCTCCGACGAGACGTATGTCTGCATGTAGGAAGCGAAAATGTAACTACCTTTGATTTTAAATAAATCTTGAAGTGTACTTAACGAGTTCGCGAAAATTTTTAATTTTTAAATCTCGAAATGTTAAGAACTGCTCAAACATTTGACTAGCATAGATCAGTCATTTAATACTTGCTGAGGAATAATTTAAATACATGGTATAAGCAAAAGAAAAATGCTCCAGCACGTATGGACTATGGACTTAACAAGTACAACGAAACTCCGAAAATCCCTCTCCTTGGAATCAAATGCGCTTTAGAGTTGTTATTCAGTTTAAAATTAACAACCGTTGTGTTATCAACTTAGAACATATTTGCTTCGAAATAACAACGCTATACATCCATAAAAAAGTCTTCCCAGTAGTCAGTTGATAATTAGATATTTTGAATATTTTGTATTTTCTTACTTTTATATTCCTTACACTTTTGGTGAATAATTCTCTTCCAACATTTCAGTGAATGTCCCGTTAACAATGATAAGTAGTGCATCTCTAGTTAATTAGATTTTTAATTGTTTTTAGAAGCCTTTAACTGGGAGTAAATACGTATTTCCATCTGCAGTGGAAGATAGCCATCCAGCATTTCTTTAATAAACACAAAGAAGATGTTACTTCCGAAGCAAGGTTTAATCAGTAATTGCCAATTTTAACACTGAACGTCACTACACTTAACGATGCCTGAGGTGTTTTCAACGCATCAAAGTGAGACAGAAATAAAATAAATATTTTAGGAGTGATGAGCTATGTTTTTTGAAAATTATAGCATATGGGGTCCATCTAAAACTCTGCTAGCAGCTTTACCTTTTCAAAGATATTACCCAATGTGAAAGCTATATAAAATTTGCATGAGTTGAAAATATAAAACAAGATATACAAGAGTCAGAACTAGCAGCCCCTCTTCGTGGGAACACGTTTCTTCTAAATAATATTACCAAGCTACCTAGGTTAAACGTTCTTTGATTTTATGCATGACGTACATTATTTGAAAGATATGGTAATTGTCTATACTAAAGACTTCGTTGCTTTCTATTACATTTGGTGTCAAAGTTAAAAAGACTCTACTCAAATCTAGAACATTGTGGTGGACAACAAAAGTCAGACGGGTCCAAATTTAACATTTAACTTGTTAAAGAAGTATACACAAATCATTCACTTTCATCCTTAGAGCCAAGCCTGTTGTTAAATCTGTAAAGTATTCATTAATCAGCATTTAAATAAGGTCTGGTATGTGATATTAAGACATTCACTGGGAATGACACCGATTATGTGCCCCTCAATTACCAACAAAGTCACCGGCAATGTCCTTGAGACACACAAATGTCCGACTAACTCTTTACAGCAAGTGGTTACCTTGACATGATACAGCAGCACCCCTCGTTGCTTGACAGTTTGCGTTTCCAAACCCTGAGTGGTCACAATCTACAATCGATGTCTCATCCCCTTGACAGCGAATTTTGTCAAGCACTACAAACGATGCGCCTCTCTCAAATGGAGCATTTCTTAAAGCTCTTCCGCTCTGTGCCAAAAGGAGCTGCTTACATACCACAGCTGCGTCGTTGTCATCCCAGGAATCTTGGCAAATTGTTCCCCATTGCAAATTAGCAAATAATTCTACTCTACCTTCAAGACTGTTTGCTCCATCATTCAATCGTACCACTGACAGCATAAGTAAGGAAAAAGAAAATATTACGCAAAGGATAAGTAACGATGATTTACATACAGTTTACAGGTTTAAAGCAAAAACTGTCATTGAGTTGTGGAAATGGGAGGTGTGAAACTATCATACGACTTAAAAGTAATGTTTGACATGTACACAAAAGTTACATTGCACGAAAGCGTTGCATATTATTTTATAAAAATAATATTACAATAGTGTCATATAAACAACGTTCCTTAATTAGATCGGGTCGACACTTCTTGAATTATTATTTCAACGAATATTCAAAGGTAGCCTAAGTTTCTGTTACGACTGAGATGAGGCGGCACTGTGCGGCCACAGCTCCTCCTTTTACGATAGCTATAGCCTGCTGTAGCTGTCTGCTTCAATAGGTTCGTAGTGCCTGAATGCTTACCCTATCAAGTTATATTATTATTCACAAATAGCGCTTTTGATCTGACGTATTCAGTAAAAGGTTTTATTGAATTTAAATGACACTTCCAATCTATATCGTCTCTTAACAAATTAAACAGCGAGTAACAGTCTTAGTTCCTATTCTTGACACAAGCAGTGAACATTTGTGAACATCCAGCATTTCCAACAAAGAATTTGTAAAGTTGGACTTTCGATATTCCAGACGTCGTCATTAAGTAAAATTTGAGCATAATCGACTGAGACATCTTAAAATGTAAACAATTGTAACATACAATGATTGGAATTAGATGCCCATGTCATGTAGTTAGAAAACTTTTCCAGTAGAGCCACCCAGGTTGTGCTTCATTAGTGAAAGTGAATATGTTTAAAGGTTTTCCAAATATGTATGAAACTCTACGAAAACAAGCATGGCAATCTCATATTTACTCAATTAAACTATATCTCAGGGGTGAGAATGTTGAAGATATTCCACAAGAGATTCACATAAGCAGGTAAGATTATCTTTCCGACCGAAAATACTTTGTGTTAAAGAAAGCTTACATGAACATTGCACCCGTGCATCACGAGTATGGTTGCAGCTACCATCATGGTGTCCTATCCCTGCGACGTGGTTGCAGTCAAAGATGGATGATTCACTACCTGAGCATTGCAACCCACTTGACCATACTGGTCCAACACCTCCATTATGTAACCCTCCAGGTACCGCTCTGGCAGGAGCAGCTAGACCCAAATGTCTGCAAACAACTTCAGCGTCTTTTTCATCCCATCTGTCATCACATACTGTCCCCCACTGGCCACTAATGAATAACTCAACCCTTCCCTCGAGAACGTTACTGCCACCAGCTAGACGAATCGCTGTGAAGCACAAAAGTCTCTTTGTTATGTAAATATTCCAAAGAAAGACCTTGACATTCTGTCAATTTATGCCAGTTAACTTTTGGTATCATTTTTAATAGCTTCATCTTTTTTATTTTCCAGCTTTGTCTGATAGTTTATTTTTTTCACAGAGAACAACATTTTGGGTCTTAATGCTTCGTGCACAGATCGCTTTGTGTCATCTATTTTACAAAAAAGTGAATTCGATTTGCAAACAGGAGATATTCTGCCAAAGTGACAAACCCGTGAAAAGTCATCCCTCTCTTATTTTTAACCTTACCTGGGCAGGTAACGCCAACGTCATCTCCGTGTTGACATACATAATTTAGCACGGTAGTATGACCACAGTGGTGTAAAGACCGTTCTGTACCTGCGCAATGAACATAACCCATGTGGATTCGACCACTTCCCCTACCAAATTTATGACCGGCACTTTTGCCATTAGTCCCAAATCCAAGACTTTGACAAACTACTCTGGCATCAATACTATCCCATTCTTCGTCACATACGGTACCCCATTGTCTACCTGACAATACTTCGACTCGTCCTTCATAACGTCCACTTCCTCCGCGCAGACGAGTTGCTGAAAGCAATGAGGTGAGTAAACAGAATGAATTTAATTAATTTTACACATTTCCAGTTCTTTGCTATATCCATGTTGCAAGTGACATTTCCTTGAATACTAAATTACATCATAAATTTCTTTCGAAAGAATTTTATAGCTTCAGAGTTCTGTCGTATCTCAGGGCGCTCTCCACTTTTTGATTCCTTGCCGAAGGCGGGCGGTTGTGTGTATGTATGACCAAACATTTCATTCAAGGTGAGGACATTTTCTATTCAAGATCAGGTCCTCAGGTGTCAGAACAATAGATTTCAGGGGTCCTCAGGTGTCGAACAATAGACAATCCATTGTTAAGGTTAAGGTTAAGGAAGCAAACACAAAGGAAAGGACAATGAGGTCCTCTCCTTGATAGGAAAAAAACCTGTATGTGTGTGCGTGTGTGTATGTATGTGTGTTTGTGACGCTTGACTTGTAAACACGATATCTCATCATAGCAATAATGGATAATTTTCATACCTGGTATAAAGAATTATTATATTACGAGGGAGATCCATATTTTTTGGTAAAGGTCAAAAGTCATGTGAGGTCACAGATGTCAAGAACCGAAAACCTTGTAAACACGATATCTCCAGGTAGGAAGCATGGATGCTTTTCATGCTTGGCTTGTGGATGTCCAATAGAAAAAAATAAACCCTACTGATTTTGGTAAAGGTATAAGGTTATCTGAGGTGAAAACACGAAATTCTTAAAAACTGCTTGTAAACACGATATCTCAAGATAGCAAAGATGGACAATCTTCATACTTTGTTTATAACTTTTGTTTCATGGAAGTTTAAAGGGCATTGAAGCTCATCAGAGGTCAAAAACTTTCCAGCCTTTACTAACTTAATAAACACTGTCCGTACAATCTTAATCTTAATTCAAGAATATATTCAACTCCAGTCCTCGTGTCTCCGGTAAGATATTGATCACAACTTTCGAGGGGGCTTAAGCTATAACGGGAATTAATTGTCGGATCATTCACTCCGCAACTTGCTGTACCAGACAGGGATATTTAATTAAAGCATTACTTAAGAGATAAGTTGGACAACTTGCAAGATGTGAACAATACAGCCAGTCTTGTTTTAAAGACGGAAAGGTGTAAAAAGAATTGTTCGTTTAAAATGAATTGCTGGTGCAATATGAACCCCGAAAAAATGCTTTGAGCAGTTTTGACTCAGTCTGACAAAGTGAAAGGATAACTTTGTCATAGTGAAGTACTTCAATAACTTAATCCTCTTAATTTACCTGAACACTGCAGCTTTGCGTCTTTAGCATGGCTGCAAAATTGAAGTGCCATTTCGCTATAATCGCAGGTGAATATGGATGCTTCGTTTCCGGAACATTTTACTTCGTCTAATAAAACTGGTCCAGTGCCCTGTGGGATTTTATTGTTTAATAGAGCTATCCCATGATCACCAAGTCCAAGCTGAGCACAAATAACTGCAGCTGCATTGTCATTCCATGAGTTATTGCAAACGGTACCCCACTGGCCATTTAGGTATACCTCCACTCTCCCATCATATGGTCCTATTCCGTCTACTAGTCGAACATCTAGCAATTAGTGGAGTGAAGAAAAAGGGTCAGCGTGAATGACGGAACAGATAAATGACTTGCGTAAATAAACTTAGCAAAATACTTTTACACCTTTAGACTGATAACAAATCGCAGGATAAAATTTGTAATTCTTAAGCACGACCCCTTAGGCTACCTCGGGGCCTCTCGTCCATGACCTGATCTAAGAATGTCAAAGCAAAATGTAACAAAGTTGGGGGAAACACAAAAAACCCATGATGATATGCATTTAAAATAATGTATTCAGGTTACTATTTGTTCCCGGCCTACCCTTCCACTTCCTTCACCTGAGCTGGTGCCAGGTTGATTTGAGGACTGCTTGCCACCCTACACTTTCAGTAGCAATAAAAGTAGCTCTCTGACGATTTATGATTTATTTCTCCAACAACTAGCCCTCGATCCCACCCTTGCCTTTTTAATGTCCCTGACTTTGAGAAAGATTGACAATCGCTACTGTAAACTATTTTTAATTAGCTGTCTTCTGACTTCATAGCCCTTAGTCTACTTGTTTAAAGCTACTACACGGTTGTCGTTGTAATTGAGCTATTATCTTAGTTGACGCTGAAAACTCCATCAATGACTACCTTTACCTGAGCAAACAACAGCAGCGGTATGTGAATGTGTGCATCCTATATCTTTAGATCTTGCTTTGCAGTCGAAGATCGATGATTCAGTTCCATCACATTCAAAGTAGTTTGCCTGCAAATTAGCCCCGTTGTGGATGTACTCGCCAGTGAACCCTTTTCCAGAGGCACCCAGACCAAGTTGACGACATACAACTGTGGCTTCCTTATCACTCCACCTTTCATCACAGAGAATTGCCCAATGGTTGTTGAGATATATTTCAACTCGTCCTTTCACTGAATCCTCGGGACTTCCGACAATTCTCACAACTATAGGAAATTTAAAAGATGAAAGTGTTGCGTAAAATGTCAATGAAAGGGTCACAATATTTTAAAACTTCTAAGACTTTCCATGATTGTCGTTAAAACCCAAAGAAATATTTTTTCCATAATTTAGATTAAACACCTTAACAGAAATGAATGATGAAACGTAGTGAGTTAAAATACTCTACTCCCACTAACTGAAACTTGATCATTCAAAAATACTTACATATTTAGAAAATGTTTTTAGTACAAGAAGATACAAGCAGAAGGTTAAACCCATTCACCGTCACTGCATTGAAATTAGAAAACCAAAGTCTTCATTTCATGTAACGTAAAACTGTATATTCACCTGAACATGCAAGGGATACATCTTGAGAGTGATCGCAATTGTTTTGTGTGGGTCTACTAAATTTGCAGTTGAAAATAGAGGATTCAGTACCATCACATTGAACATCCTCTAACCAGATTTGTCCTGATCCCTGGCCGTACTGGTTGATGCCAAATGTGACATGATTTCCAAGACCAAGTTGATGGCATGCAACATCTGCTGCCTTTTCATTCCAACTGCTACCGCAAACAGTGCCCCACACACCATTAAAGAGTACCTCAACACGTCCTTCATTAGGCGCATTTCCATCCGAAAGGCGTATTGCTAACAAAGATTCAAAGATGAAAATAACTAAAAGCTATAAATGAAATTAAAACCATAACTTTCATTGGTCTGTGAGTGACTAACTTATATATCGACGTTCTGTAAGATAATTAGTTGTAAGTAATAATGACATTGGATCATCACGGCACCAAGAAGAAATTTGGTTGATACCGCTACATTAACATTAAGGTTATCGATATATTCTAAAGGTCTTGATTTTGGTCAGTATCTATACCTGAACACTTAACTCCTGCGTCATTTGAATGTTGGCAGTTATGCTCCAGTAATCCTCGATGATTGCAATCCAATATAGAAGATTCGGTCCCAGTGCACTGAACATCATCAAGAATTATGGGACCTGTCCCTTCACCAAAAGAAGCAACCTCTCCATTTAAACCAAATCCAATAATTTGGCAGACAATGCTTGCGTCAATATTGTCCCAAAGGTGGTTGCAAATAGTTCCCCACTCTCCACCACTGAAAATTTCCACACGTCCTTCGTGATTGCTACTTCCACCAGCAAGCCGCAGTCCTTATCGTAAATGCGGAAAAGAGACATCCATTTGAATGTTTTACAAGTATTTGAAAGGTTGTGCTAGTGCATGTCACCTTTCAAAGTTTGTTGTAACTGTTTGATTTACATCTGTGTTCTGAAAGTTCATAATCAGGAATATTCATTAAAACTCGTTTTTTTTTAAAATGTGACGCGCAGATGTGAATAAAAATAGGTGATTATGAAATGAAAATGAATCAATGATGGTTTGTATTAGAATGGACCTTGCATTGCGACTCATGGCTGCATTGGACAGACGATTTAACCATTAAAAAGCCGTTTTGACGCTATTTGAAGCCGATTGTGCAGTA
>WURT03374636.1:0-20007 GCA_009936505.3 Holothuria glaberrima | reverse complement strand
ATCTTCACTTATGTTGTGAAGAGAAATAAAGTACAATATGCTGAAAATGTCCTGGTATGGCATTCCATTGGGTTACACTTGCAACTGGTTTCTGACAGTCATAACAACATTTGTATTAACCATCATTTAGTATTAAACTTACACGTCTGAACTTTGCTATCTTCAAGAGCTTCGATATGTGCTTTCAAGCAAGTACAGAAATGTCTAGTTTGCAATCATGTTTTAGTCACAAAATTCACATATGTTCAAAATTAGGTACTTAAAATTAGAATTACTTATCAATGAACCCATAGGCTTAGAAAGTGGGGAAGGGTTTTGGAGGATCAAGCCCCCAGTCAAAAATATTGTGGGGGAGGATGCATTCGTTCCCTAAATTCAAGCACGAAAACTATAAATAGCTTATGTTTCCTTTGAAAAAGGCAAAATTTTGCAATAATGTCCTTTACCAATTTATTCCACCAAATTACATATAAATTACCCCCCAAATATTCAAAACCTTTCCATAAGGGGAAGGACAACCCATCCCCTGAGACCCCCTAGGACAACGGTCCCAAGAAACACTCAGCCCCTCTCCCCTCTGCCGAGACCAGCTTCCTAGGTCTATGAATCTACCAGAGTTCTACTTGTAAATATATATTGAATATATATATATATATATTGATCTCTTTGATTTTATCTTAGTTTAAACGAAACAATATGGAGGTAAGGCCCACTGTCTATTCAGTTTTATTGATTTCCGTAGTTTAACTCTGGTGACCTAAGATAACCTTCGACTTCACCAGAACACAAAGAGCTCTCTGGGAATATGAAAAATGTATTCACTAAGTATAAAATGTACCCACCACCACTGTCTTGAAATATCATTTTTACAAGATTTCTCTATCGGTTTTGTCTTTCAAATATGTAAAACTCCTTTGTAGAATTTCAATATTTTAACAAAAATTTCATAGCAAATATATGTTAAGTTCTTGAATTCTTCTCATCGTTCATAGTTTACAGGAAACGTCACAAAGAAACACAACAATTTCTGTTATGTTCAGAAACAATCATTTTTGGTTTATCATTGTACGACCCTGTTGTGATTTATTCCAAAATAATGTATCACGGAAATAATTGTGTGACTTTATCTTTTCCTTTTCTGAAGCTAGAATCAGAACAAACAAAATGTTGTTCACATTAAAGCTGTCAACTGAAGTTCAGAAAAGTGAAATATAAGAGGTTACGCATAAGTCCGGCATGCAATATTGTTGAATAAAATGAGGCGGCATAATCATCTTGAAATAAAAATACTTGAGAATCATCTTGAAATTAAATGATTTCAAATTTTAATAATTAATGCTTGATTTTCACCTCTTTAAGACAGAAAATAATCTCCGACATAACATTTATACACTGCAGACTACATTGTATTTTGTAGAGCTAACAACCTGTCTATTAGAAGTTAAATCAACAAATTACGAAAAAATGACTTTGCAAGTAGATATTGCTTCTTCCCTAAGCAAAACCAATTTATTAGACTATGAAGAATCGTCTCTTTTGGTTTCTGATTTCAAGTGAAATCTACTGAGTCGCTCTTGCCGACTTTGAAAAGAACTTTAGGACAAGCCAGCTTGCAAAGTCTGAAATGAATATCAAACCAATCACAATATTAGCAGTTGCTATCAAATAAGGATCAATTGTTGTTACCGTTCCATATTTTGGTTTCCCGTGAAAAATTTAAGAAGGATTTAACATAAATTTCAAAGTATCAAATGAATGCAAAGTTAATTGCCGTTATGGGTAGCTACTGTATGGTTTAATGCGTCTAGTGTGAAACGTTAGACACGCTGTACTTTAAGTCGAAGACAATGTAGTTGCACTGCTGACTGCTTTGTTGTCATGTCTTGAAGCAGTTGTTACTACTAATATTGCATGGTGTGACCTATTTTAAATACTAAACGTTTTTCGAACAATTAGAATGATATTACTCGGAATGCAATTGTCTCAATAAAGTGGAAATATAAACAGCATTTGTAGCTAAATTACTTTTATATGCTTGAATATCTTGCATTTCATATCCAAATTGGAAATATCTCTAACAATACTTGAAATACCTTCTGAAAGGTCACTGCAATTATGCTGGTAGGGTATTGAAACTTCGAAGAACGTAAAAAGCAAAAGTGGAATTGCATCTTAAATCGTTCATCACCTTTCAAGGTAGATGGTGTACAGAGAGCTCACTTTTTTTCATCTCAAAGAGTCTTTAATAGCTACCTAAAATGAATATCGTATATGCCAAATTCACATGTAAAGAAGGGAATTCCTTTCACAAATCTTACAACGTACAGAATGACCTCTACAGATCATACATCGGGAGACTATCCTTAGGGACAACAAGGCTGATCTGTCACAATTAGCTGATCTCATTAGGGGCTCTTTCAACCACGTTCTTAAAAAATAATGGTATAGATTTCTATAGAAATGAAATTCTAAGTGTAACTTCCTAAGGTTCGATTTCTAAAGAGTGATTTAATTTCTTAAAAATACAATTTCCGTACAAAGTTTTCATCATCTAGTCACTATAACAGTTAATTTTCTATAGAGTTAATTAACTGAGGCTTTATAATTGTAATCTGATCAAACTTCTTGTTCAGAATAAGATGAGTTTGCTCAAGAGGACTGTCCTCTACAAGCTTTGCAGGTTTAAAGAAATACACCCCTCTAACAATTTGACTCCCTCTTGAGAAACAGTTCGCAGCGCATCGGCAACTGCATGACTTGTAAATGAACTTGATAAGGCTCAAAAGTGACTTTCCTGTTAAAATCAAGAAGAAGTCTTCTGATTGTTAAAAGTCAAATCCAATGGACATAAACAGGAAACATTTCTCTTATCTCAAATTCAATATTCAGTTGTGCACTACTTTGAAAACCCAATATTAGCAAGTAAAACAAAATTTGCTACGGACACGACGTCAGCAATTAGTTAAAAGTGTCATATAACAATTTTTCTGTCACTAATTCGTATGATTGGTACTAATATTTGGATGAATGCAGATAAAAATGTATCTGGTGTGATAACAAGAAAATATCATTGCTTACATTTCCAGGAATTCATTGAATGAGGGGCAGACTTTACCTGTCTGATCTCGTAAGAAGGGATGGTGCTTTTATAAGCATTGCAGTCATTAAGTTCTGGACGTAAGAGACCATACTGTAATAAATGGTCGACTCCGTCAACTGCTTATATTTTACATTACTGGTTACGTATTATGGCTGACTATTTAAGTGCTTCAGTTAATGGGAGTCGGTAGTCTTAGAATTAAGTACGTACCGATAACTATAGCAACAACATTCAAGTTCAAAAGGATCAGTATAATAGTCATTGCTGTTTGGACGTGCACAGATTTGAGCCTTTCTGGAATATGCACAGCAGCGGGCGACCAACATGTTTAAGAAAATAGCGCACAGCAAAGCAAGCTATATTAAAAACAGATAAAATGATACAACAGACTAAATACAAAACGTCCAAAAAATTTTGCCATATGTTTTAAATATTTGATTCGTTTTGAAAATGAATCAGACTTGAAAGTAGCACAAGTTTTTCAAAAGATAGTGTTGCCCCCATAAAAGGCAGAAAGATTGCAGATGCAATATTTTTTACCTTATTGGTATATGCAATCCTGTCAAAATAAGCTAATCTTCGCAAATATTTTGGCTTATTAAGATATTGCGCAGAGAGGAACGGAGGTAATCTGCTGTAATGGATCTTTTAAATTATTGTTATTTGTGATTAAATTAAAACATTCGCTAAACATGCTTCCAATTACAACGAAGGTTTTTAAAACGTTTCAATGTATGCAACATATATCTACCCTTTCAAAACATGGTCGCAAAAAACGGAAAGAATCACACCAACTTAAAGAGAAATATTTAAGGCTTAAAATTAATTAAATTATTTGCTTCTTAAATGATTTGTTAAGCACATCTCACCTAAAGCAAGGCATGAATCATCACTGGTCACGAATCTTTGCAAAATAATATTTGACCCTGTCAAGGTTACCAAGAATGATAACCTAAACCAGCTGCACTCCATTCCCATTACAAAATGAAATATCAAGAGCTCATTGAGAAGTTTGAAATGGTATCAAATAATAATGTTATGTAGAAATCGACACTACTTCTTACAGCTTCTCATCGTATCCTAGAACCAATTTATTTGTTTAATATCATCCAGTGTTTTCATAACTTAATATGTATGCATCGACCACACAAAACCCAATGACATAGTTCAAAACAGAATGATGAGCGTTTCCTTCAGTTAGCAAGGCGTTTTTACAACTTCAATCTTCATACACTGCTCAGTGGCTGAATGTAAACCTTTTCCTCTGTAATCGAAATATGAAACTTCTTTCACAGAAATCATAACACGTAGACGCCAAATTGTTATCTCTTGATTTATAAAAAGAACACAAAAACAGACACATTGCAAAAGAAATTAAAAGCACTCCTTTATGGGTCATTACCCATAGGATTTTTCACCTAATGGTTTAACTCAACATAGTTGCATGTATAAGACGAAGGAAAAGCTAGCCTTGCATTCGGCCGGAGATATGGAAAATAAAGAAGTCGGTTTAGACAGTGGTAAGTTACCTTTGTCACATCCAATTCAGACACCCTGTCCACCACTGGCAAAACAAGTGGTGTGTTTCAAATCGAGTACCTACAGAGAGTTTCCATTTTACAATAATCAGAAAGAGCCAATATCAATCCACTTACTGAATGCCGGAAATGCCCCAGTGGTAAAATGTTCGTCCATGTAAGTAAAAAATTACAATTATTGCAACAAAAAACAACTTTGCACTTCCTCAGAATGTGGACAGTTCCAAGCAGAGCAGTTTTCTTGACAAAGCTCATGTCGGTTTGACCAGGCAGTTTGTTGAAGTAAGCTTCCATGCCTTTCTTACTCATTCCCAGTGCACCAACCACCACCATTACGGTTTCTGTTTTCATCTGCCACACTCAGCACATTTCGATTTCTTCTCAAACATTTATACTAGCTAAGTTTCTCTGTGGTCTTGATCGATATGTATTTTCAGAGGAAACAGCCACATCGTTAAGAAGACATTTCCGTTCTTTGAAATCCGTGGTCACAATGTCAATGTGTTCCCCTTCTGTGTAAGCAATTCTCCCTCCCATTGCGATGCAAAGACGTGAAATTTTTGGAAAGTCTCACAAGTGAACGGAACAAGGCTATGGCCGTGATGGTGCTTCCTCAGCTCCACAAGCGTAGATGAAGAGTTGAGTGGTTTTCGGACCCCCAGGGGACTATGCTGCCATGGGCTGCTATAAGGAACTGGGGTGGTTCAGCTTAAGAGTACACCTAGTTTGTGCAAGAAAAGGTCACTGGTATGTTTGTGCTAATAAAAGCTTTGGGTTTTATTGAACAAGATTTCACATTTTTGTTTTCATTAAGAGAAGTAAGAAATGTTTGGGTTTTTATTAAAGAATCTGCCATACTTGAGAACAAAACCGAGAATTTTGTGGGGGCGACTGAATCGCCGTAGTCGTGGATAACATTCTTCATCTCAACCATTAAGGCTCCCCGACAACACTGAAAATTCTATTTTCTTACAAAATACGTTTGCACAATGGCCAGGCTGAAGAAAAAATCTTCCAAAATATAGGCAAAAGAGGACAGAACCTCGCAACGATGCATTTTCGTGTTTCTCTAGAAGAACGCCTCCTACAGGAAAGAACAATATTTTTTGTACGTTGAATGAATTCAATATGATTGAAACGGCGGGCGTTACCGGTACATAGAACTAAAGATGAAAGTGCGGGCAGCGCCCGAAAATTTTTTGAAGTTATGGAAAAATCGGTACAAAAAATGGTTCCTGAGCATATCTATGTCTTCACCAAAACTATTATTACATATTAAATCTAGCAAAATTCCGGGGGCTAGGAAAACTTTGGGGGAGTAAAGCCCGCTAACCCCCCCCCCGTAGATCCGCGCCTACACGCGACGTAAATTTAGAGGGGAAATAATGAAAAATATTGCACGCACGATCGAGACTTCGCGCGCTCGCGTAGTAGACTTATTCGGTTATCCCACCGGTGTACAAACCAGCTGTCTGTATTTGTCGGTTTGAGATGTAATGATAGTGTTTACCTGTTCCGAACAGGGAGTTGTTCCGAGGGTGCACTTTCTATTCTGTAACGTCAACTCATGACGTCTATACGTACGGTATTTCGGACTTGTTTTGACCGCATGCCAGTGCAAGTCAAATGAGCGTCACCTTTGCTTTGACCTTTCTCCAGACAGCATTTACAAAGGATTGTTTGATAAAGTTTGACCACGCGTACCAGAACTCTATCCCATAATCCTTTGCAAATCCTGTTTGGAAAAGGCGCATGTTTGTATTTTGTATAACACAATGATTGTTATGGAAATATACGTGGTAACTGTAATTACACTACTTGACCACAGTTTGCACAATCTGTTACAACGCTTTGACACTAGCAACATGTGAGATGCGTTCACGTAGCAAAACGAATATTTGTCATAGATGTCGTTGGCTGTTTGGTCGAATCGCAATGCTTCACGAACAGGTATGCCAAATAATGACTGCAATAACTACCTACAAAGTGTGCCAGAAAATTGCTTGACCGCGTTTGGTAAGAAAATGAAATTTGAGGGTGTAGCGAACGACCTGTTCGTTACTTGCTGATGGTCACGATTTTTGTAGTGTAGGCCAAGACCTAAGTATATTACATTTAACGCTATTTTTACTAATTTTGGCAAAACAGAAGGAAAAACTACTCTTCACGAAAAAAAAGTCTCTTCGTAGTCCAATTTCAAGTCTACCATTGCTAGGGCTCGGAATATCGTACAAACCAGCAACGACGAAAGAATGTAGAAGAATGAGATGTAAAATCTGAACAGCTTATTATTTTATACCCTTTCCTTAATCTTACAAATCTACTAAGTCTTAGCTAGACCTGTGATCACAATAGTTACTCTGTGTACTTATCTATAGTCTTTGCTGGGTAGTACTGCAGCAGTGCACTTGCTCCGTTTTATCGTAAAATGCTTAGTAGGAACGACGTTCTAGACTCGGTTTTTGCACTCGTAGTTCTCAATCTTTCTCAAAACAACTGTAAATTTGAGTCCGGTAGGTACTCGTTAAGGTCTTTCGGAAATTCTAGGTTGAGCATTATTTCTCTAGGCTACGTTCTTTACAAAGTCTCCCTTTTGCAGGTTGAGCATTACCTCTCTAGGCTATGTTATTTTGCAAGCTGGTTTATGAATGCTTGAACAGCTTTCTGTGAGTACAACTGGCTCTCTCTGTAAATAATGACGTCTGACTAGGCTCCGTGTAAGATGAATCTTTACCTCAGAATGTTCAGTACGATGTTTCTAGTATTTTGTTCAAAAGAAATCCAAGAAAGTTCTCGGAAACTCACAATTTTAGAGTAATGACGTTATCAGTTCTTTTGTAATAATGTAGAACGTTGCAGAAGCTCCCCCCTTGAAACACCATGTAGCCTAAATTTTATTCCTCGAAGGCTATTTTCAGACGAAATTAAAGAATTTTGCTTACCATAATGTGACGCTTCAAAATGTAACCGTTAGGATACAAAAAAGCGAACACACGAGCAAAAACAAAAAAAAAAAAAAAAAAAAAACTCGGTGTGACTTATTATGAAAACAAGTAGACAACTACAGATGACAGGATATTTATCAAGAAAAGCTTACACGTTCCTACAAATTTTGGTTGGAAACTGGGCCGTTAAACCTCATCTAACTAACTAACCTACAAATTTTGGTCTTTCTTTGCGAACATGAAGGTGTGAAGAATTATGCCTAATATGCTTTCCAATTTTTCATGTAGTCACGTTATAGTAGGTTACCAGTAGTGTTTTGCTGTTGTACACGGCACATTTTGAATGCACTGCTGGTAACACTATAGAAGATGCAGTTCTTTCTTCTCAAAAACCATAAATTAGACAGTCAACAACAGAATTTTGTCTACAGATATTCGTCCCCAATATAAGGTAGAATACAACCAACGCCGCCAGGGGGATTTATTAAAGCCAAGTGTTCCACCAAAAGGGCACACCAAGTTGAGCAGATGAAGGACTGAGCGTCACCGGAGGCCTCGTACAGTCGTGCAGGCAGTCCAGCTGGGCGAAGCCACTGAGGCTCTTGGGATTTGCAAATTGTGACTTTTAGAAGGAAGCATATGACTATCTCAGAAATGGCATTGCTTGATGCGCCACAATTTGGGAACTTTTGTTAGCCTAATTCGCACTATGGATGGATTTAATAACGCATGGGGGAGTGAACGTGGACAACGAATCATGTAAATGTTTTCACTGAGCTTTAAAATAAATTCACACTCATCCACTCTTGCATAATAGGAATTAATGTTGATACAACTACCTTCCATGACAGGGATTCGACTAAGAAAGGCCGTCGCACCATCGAAGGTTCTTCCGCGGCTACTAATCCAGGGCTAGCTAGAAAATGTTATTGAAGAAGCCGTGAAATAAGGTTTTAAAGATTTTGGGTGCCTTGATATTATAATTAAGACCGATATATTTCCTGCATTTAATTCAGCAATAAATGTAAAAGGGTGTCCAGCGTCAGTTAAGACCATTGCTGTTGCACGCGGGAAGTGACCAGAAAAATTCCCTTATTGAGCATTAATGAAAAATTCCTGAAAGTTATTTAACTCTTTGCGAGGGTATCACTACTTTTTGATCCCTGTTGCTGTGCTTGGTGGGCCTCAGTGAGGATTCAGGAGAGTAAAGTTTCCCCTGGCAAATCCGAGGGCACTGTCACCGGTATTTAAAATAAGCTACAATTAGCCCATGAGAGTGAAGCTCATATTCATTAGATACACTTTAAAACGGCAACGATGTTTTTTATATTTTTCGAAAATGAAATCAGACTAAAAGATAATCGATGGAGGGATTGTATTGTGGGGAGAGGACTCAAGACCGCAGTAGTCCATAGCTGTTGAAAATAGATTTTTAACGATACCTGTGTATTAAATCTCCAAAAAAAACAGTCCTTCACGTACTCCAAAAAGTGGATGCGCAAAAGGATTTCCCCGAAGTTGAGGTTTTGAGAACATTTTGTGCAATTAAACCCTCATATTTAATGATAAAGTGATGGTGGGTCCTCGCGGTCATATCGACATATGAGTGAACGATGTTTGTATATAATTATTTTTATTACCTAAAATTTTATTTCACAGGACACTGCAAAACTTTTTTGGGGCATGTGTCCCTGTCCCCCGGCGACGCCACTGAATACAGCTGAAATATATATGAAGTGTTTCGTTAAGGGCTGTGAAGAAGGGTGTTATTTTGTACTCCGTGGTCCCTTACTTAATTCCTCTCAAGTAGCTAGAGCGTTCACTATAACTGAAGCGTTTCGTTAGCGGATATGTTTAGCTAATTTTGCTGACATCGCTTCAGCGGGAGACTGAATATCGTCTATGTCCATCGCTCAAAAGCTACATTTTTAATTTATATAAAATTTTCATCCGTGGTGATTATGTAGCTTTTAAGATGAAATCTTAATGATTTAATAAAAACAAATTATTTCTTCAAGCTTAGGAAACACTAATTCGGGGAAAATGTACAAATATATTCCGCTTGCGTTCATTACGATATACAGTATTGTCTGATTAAGACTATTCCATAAATTTTAGTACACGGTCAATTAAAATTATGACCATTTTTCTGTTGCGATTTCCCCTACGTTGGATCCAGGAATATGTGAAGGGAGTGACTTTTAATTTGTGTCCCGGGAAAAACTGCAAGGCGAGAGGTTGGTGGAAATTTTAATCACTCATTGACGCAATGCGGTGTTAGTGTTTACACTAAAAGTACAAAAAATGTATTTCAGGCCAGAAAAAGTACACCAGATACGGGACAATTAAACGAAAAAGTTGATGATTTTCGAAAGTTGTCATCAAAAAAAAACTGACCTCAATCATTCAACGAGGGCCCTCGAATCGTTTCTGAATGTCTATCTTTCCAAATGGAACTGCCAGTGCGTTCATGGCGACTAGTGCTTAATATGTTAATAAGCCTTTCGGGTGACATCGTAAAATAGAATTAGCCATGAAAAACGTCTCACATACGAAACGATGTCTCTCTGCCCCTATGCAGACTAGTTAGAAGACAAACTCACCAGGTACGTAAATAGACAAGGTACTGCATGGAGCGAGATAACTTCCAGGAGAGGCAAAACATTTTCAGTGGGGGGGGGGGGCAACTTATACCAAAATGCATTTAAAACAATGGTAATTGATCTTCTGAGGGAGCAAATTATTTTTCAAGGGGGGCGATCAATAAATCTGCCTCAGAGTTGCAAATATTATGTGTTCAATTGCCCAATCCTGTGTTTTTTATTCCTTCCCGAAGGCAAAGGGAATCATTGCAGTCACGATGGTCAGTTTAGGTGTGTATGTGTGTTTGTGACGCTTAGCTTGTAGATGGCACTTTTGAATAATTTCATACTAGGTGTATAGATTAATCATACGTGGAAAAATAGTCCTTTTGTTTGTGGTAGAGGTCAGGATCGTTTGAGGTCACCAGAGTTTAAAAGCCGAATAAAATGTAAACACGACCAAGACAGGAATGATGGATACTTTTCAGACTTAATACATAGATTCGTCATTTTTAAGGAAGGTCTTGATTGGTTTTGGTGGAGGTGAAGGCCGTCTGACATCACCACACGTGAAATTACGAAAACCTTGTATACTGCTCGTGAATACGACATTGCCAGAATAGGCAGTGGTGCCTACACCTAAACATGTCGCTTCGCGCCCAGTGGAAGTGAGGGCTAAATGTGTCTTTTTATCATTCAAAGGATAGCGTTTTGAAAGAGCTACATGTTTCTTCTCATAAGCGTAACTCTGGTAAATTCAATAGTTATCATTAAAAGTATTCCAAGATTAATAAGTATGTTGTGGGGTAGTAGAAAGTGCTCGATTCCCCCATTCTGACGGCCGACGTTTGAATCCCATTCAAGTGCTTACTTTTCCAGTTTTTGTTATGCTGCTTATTTCACTTAGCTTATAAATGGTTGATATTGACAAGAAGAACTACACTATTTTTGTTAAGGTCAGAGATCATTCGAGATCCGAAGAGGTCAAAAACCGGAAACCTTTTAAAAAACCATGTCTAAATTAGGAATTATGAACGTTTTTCATACTTGGAATGAGGATGCGTTACCCTTTCAATAATACCCCTAGTAGACTTCAAAGGTCAGCTGAAAACACAGGCGACGACACTACAAAAACCTTGTAAGCAGAGGTATCTCACACTTGAATGCCACATATTAATTACATGAACATTTTTTGTTTTTGGTAGAGGTGAAAGCTCATTTCGAGTCAATAGAGATCGTAAGATGAAAATTTCGTAAAAACGATTATAAAGGGTAATCTTGATGAAACTGATAGTTGGCATGTGGATACCCATAAGGCGTTAATAATTCAGTTGTTTTAAGTAGGGCCAAGAATTTGAGGTCAAAGAGGCAAAACTTTGAAAACGTGGTTTGTAATTGTGAAAGATTTAATATGCAGCAGGTGGGCTACCCATGTTGTTTACAAGATCCCCATTGTTTTTGGTGGAGGTTAAAGGACGTAGGGTCCGCAAAGGTCAAATTGTGAAAACATCGTAAATATGATATTCCAAGAAGGATAACTTTGAGGTGGAACCCTTAGAGGACAAAGCATATCCTTTCTTCGAAATCACTAGGCTTTGTGTTTCCTGGTTAACAACGATGTTGGTGTTCAAATAAAGGAAAGCTTTCAACGACATTAGTTCCACAGAAAAGATAAGTCCAAGATCGATCAGAGTGACTGAAACAGAAAATCATTATCTCTCTTAGGTCTTCATCAATCTGCTTTTAAATATGATGCTTTAAGAACAATAACAACATATCTTTACTACTAAATGCCTTTTAGAAGAATATCTAAAGATAAAAGATAGTTAGCATCGGTAATTTTCAGACTTGGTACGTGACTGTATGCTTCATATTAAGAAATAAAATAAACAGTGAATCGTGAGGGTTCGAAGACTTGTTAGGTTATAGTTTCGAATAATAACGATTAAACTGCGCGAACCAAACTGTCACTACTCAGAGATCCCTCCAAATAATTACATATTTTCAGTATTAAGGCTATCTACATTTTATTGATTCATTGCTGTAAGCATAAGGAACGTATGTAATTACGAGGGAGATTGTGTGTGTGCGCGCGTGTAGTTGGCTTGTTGGCTTGGCTTGTAAACAAGATATTTCAAGATAGCAATAATGGATAAATTTCATACTTGAGAAATAGTATTATCATATTAACAGGAAGATCCCCACTGTTTTTAGTGGAATTCAAAGGTCATATAAGGTCACCAGAGGTCATAAACGAACATCTTGTAAACACAATATCTCCATGAACATATTGATTTTGGTGGAGGTCAACGGCTAAGGTCACCGGGGTGAAAATACGAAAACCATACAAACTGCTTGTAAACACGATAGTTCATGATATCAATGGTGGACAATTCCCAAACTTAGTATATAATTTTATCATATTAAGGGGAAGAAGCCTTTTGTTTTCAGTGGCGGTAAAACGTCCTTTGAGGTCATCACAGGTGAAAAACCGAAAACCTTTAAAAACAAGATATTTCAAGACAGGAATGATGGATACTTTTTATACTTGGTGTAAAGATGTGTTCGCTTAAGAGTGAGGGAACCCGATGGACTTTTGAAGGTCACAGGTCATATGAGGTCATCAAGGTGAAACTACGAATCCCTCGTAAACTTAAAAGACAGTGGGCGGTACCTTTATATTGCGTCCGGCGTTTCGTGACTGACATCCAGCCTGAATTTTTCTACCATATTAAAAAAGTTATGGAGAATAACATGTACTTTTTCACAAGCGTAACTGTGACAGTAATAATACTAATTCATATTACCCTATCATGAACACGTGAAAACAGTTCTGTTCCTATATCACAATGAACAATTGCATTAATGACGTAGTGGATAAAAGCTCGATTTTGAACGGGTTGGTCAGTAGGCTCGCCTCTCAATAAAAGAGAAAAAAGTCAAGTTATGAAAACATCCTAAAAATGATATAGTCAAGAAGTAGAAATTTGCGGGATGAACTCAGTGCAACAAATCACCCCCTTTCAGAATGCAATCACTAACCCTTTTGGGACTTTTGGTATTAAGTTTTGCAGCTATTCAAAGAACGGCATCAAGTATATAACAGTTCCAAGAGTCCTTTGCAAACTTGGGTGATAGTGGTACCTAAATGTTCAGTCCGTTTTGACTTTTAATAAGCTATTTTGATTAATAGAGAAGGCCTAGCCTCGCCTCGAGGACAATTTTAGAGCCCTTTGCTTTGGCTTCGGGCGGGGCTGATGCCTCGGTCTTGGTTTCGTCCTCGCACTTCTGGCCTCTGATATTTTAGACCTGGCCTTTTCAAGGTCTCAACGAGGCTAGCTGTTCAATGTTTCAAGGTCCTAAATCTCTATACAACAGGAGCAGGGGCTGCACCAGAGGAGGACAGGGATCTAATAAGAAGAGTTTAGGGCGTCATTAGCCCACGCCTGTCGGAAAGGTCGAGTCCCCTTTGGGAAAGATAAGAATTCATTAAGTAGCCAAGTTTTAATATTACTAAAATTACGCTAGCTTATCGAAATGGTTCTGTCAGAGCCTGCTGCTTTAACTGCCCATGGTTTTATAATTTAAATAAAGGTTGCAGGTGAACCCTTGAACCCAAAGACGCACGTAGAGCACTTTGGAAACCCTTACGCCTTTAACCTGTTTCGCTGTGACACATTTTCATCGTATTTTAAGTAGAGGAGTACCCTCTAAGTTGGAAATAGGAAGATGGTACTCTAACATATGCCTGCTTGAAATAACAAGTTTTCTCCTATGTGTTAGCAGCCCACCCAAAATAACCAGGCTAATAAGTAAGCGTTTGTGTCTTATGGGCTAAATGCGAGTTACTCCATACTTGTGCGTCGAAATCCCATTTCCCTCCCTTTCTGGCTACCAGGCACATCGCAGATGAGGATGTGTATGGAGTAATTACTGCTTTGGGCGTCATTTTGTGCTATTTCTTCACTATTATGTCTCGTGTGTTATGCCAGAATTTTTCAGTACAGGTCGAGTCAAGCCTAGTGGCCATGATGTCGGGTTAAGTCACGCACATGTTCTAGGTTCGTCCCAACGCAAGTATATGAAAGCGTGGTCACGCCTCATCTCAGCCCTAAGAGTCCTTTCTTCGTCCGAATTTCCAAAAGTGTAAATAACATACCGGAAAGACCATTTTGTATCAATCCCATTTTAAACTATATATTTCTGTTCATGCAGGGAAGTACAAATCGAAGCTTCTTGAAGATACAAAACTTAAGAGACGTATAGGAAATTTACTAAATAATGGTTGATAAAAATGGTTTTTACTGCCGTCACTGGTAACCAGCTACAAATGTAATCCCAATAAAATGCCATACCTGGACAATTACATCACATTGTGTTACATTTATCTCGCCAACAAAAATGAAGATATATCACATTGAAATGATACTGAGCAATATTGGTTTAAAAACTGTGATCATCAGTTTTTCTGGCAAGTGACCAGCGCTAAAGAACCACGTTATAGCCTTGTGTGTAGCGTATGTGTGTAGCGTAGCCTACTGTCAAAACCAGTGCGGAAGACGATCGTGATCTTTCCATACAAGCAGGGAGCTGTTCCGTAACAGCTCCCTGATACAAGAAGGCAAAGGCTGGAAGAGCCCTTGAAATGTAGTGGCTGCTTCCTTTACACTCTTCCAGTGCAGAGAGTTTTAACATCTCCCCGCCAATAAGGCTACGTATTGTACTGTGATCAATGGAAGAGCATGTTCACATACAGATATCGAGAGGCCGGTGGGCAACTCGTTTCGTCCCACAGAATACTATGCACAGTATGCTATGCAAGTAATTCCACATGTTGAAAAAGGCTTGTTGAAACTGTCAATTTTTTCTGCAATGTAATGATTATATAAACTTGAATTGTCAAAGTCGTTTTCTTACGAAAAACAACGAGATAAAACGGAACTCTCACACAATAACAATTCTATGTCTTAAAAAACACAAATAATTGTGTATATTGACCAGAACTGCAAGCTGCTACGCATGGGAAAAGTCCAAATTTTCATCGTCTTTTGCTGAGACAGTAAAAGGTACGACTTTCATAAAAAATGTACAGCAATTATAAGCACATAGGCTGGTGCTGGTTGGCCAGCTTAATGCTCATCATCATTGCAATCCGTGCAGCACATGTACAGTATTGTACTATTGGTTTCACGGGCTAAGATGCTTTCACCAATGTCTAAAATGTTTAACATTTGAGAAATAAGTATTTTTATAGGGACTAGAATTGTAATTAAGGTGAAATTAACATTTGCTTGTGAGAAAACATTCCTGAACAATTCTAGTAAGTAACTATTATACTGCAGAAAATTTTGATAGTTTCAGCAAGTCCAAATGTACAAGATGGGGAATTACTGTTCATAGCATATTGAGGAAATTGAAGAGTCGCCCACACTATATCTAAATGAGAACATGCTATGCCATTGATGTGAATTACGTATACTTTATTTCTCGCTTCAAATCATATCTGTTTGAGAAAGTTTGGAAGGTTAAGCGTATTATTCACATGTGAAACGTGTAAAAAAGACATGAAGGGCAAAGTTTTGTGAGAGAATATTATTTGAGAACATGAGATGTGCTCGGACAATATGGCAGAGAGATGTACAAAAGGTGTAAACTCTGTACGAGTGCTTTGTTGGAGGAGTGCAATGGAATCACACTGCACCGTTCAAGTTCAAAGGCTTATCTCAATCTGGCCCTACACATTTCGCTCCATTGGCACTTTTCTCCATAAAGTATTATATACGAAACGCAGCTCAGCTGATTTAGGGTTAGGGCTAGTCCAGGCTAAGCCTACCTGTCTGGAAAGATCGGTGTTGGCAGCCGCACAGGCTTTAACAGTAGTCTGCCTTACCCACTGGGCTATAACTTGATACTTCACAGCTGGTCATGGCCTAAAGTTACTTGCTTGCCAGGAAAGCTGAAAATGACTGTTTTTCAAACCAATATTGCTCAGTATCATTAAAGTGTCACACCTCTTCACTTATGTTGTGGAGAGAAATGTACCACAATATGCTGAAAATGTCCTGGCATGGTATGCCATTGGGTTACACTTGCAACTGGTTACTGACAGTCATTACAACATTTGAATCAACTATCATTTAGTTATAAACTCTCACGTCTAAGCTGTGTTATATTCAAAGCCTTCGATATGTACTTGCCTGCAGACACAGTTTGCATACATGTTTTAGACAGAACATTCTTTACACATGTTCATAATTAGATAATTAACATTAGAATTACTTATTGATGTGCCTATAAGCGCAGAGAGCGAGGGTTGAGTCTGGGGATGAAACACCCTCAAGTATTTAACAAACTTTCTTAAAGGGGAGAACACCCCATCCCCTTAGACCCCAGGATAGCGATTCGAAACAGTATTCAACCCCTCCTCTGCCGAGACCAACTTTTTACAGGCATGAATGTACAACTGCTATGCTTATAAACAGACATATGTTGATTTCTATGATTTTTATCTTAGTTTGGTATGGTAAAAAATTCAGCCCTCCCTTTTTGGTGCTCCTGAAACAAAACAATTTGGAATAAGGCCAACAGTCCATTCAGGTTACGAGCTTTGCGTAAATTCACCTCTGGTAACCTAAGATGACCTTTGACTCCCACCCAAACGACATAGGGCCCTCTGGTGATATGAAACAATCTATTTACTAAATATGAAATGTACCCACCGCCCTGTTTTGAAATTTCCCTTTTACAATATTTCTACATCAGACTTCTCTTTCCAGTCTTTTCAACTCCTTTGTAGTATTTCACTGTGTCAAAGGAAAGTTCACAGAGAATACATGTTTAGTTCTTGAATTTTTCTCACCGTTCATAATTTAAAGGAAACGTCGCAAAGAAACACAACGATTTTGTTATTTCAGAAACAAACATTTGTGATATATCATTTAACAAGACTGTTGTTCTAAATTCCACAATAATGTATGAGGGAATTGTGTGACTTCATAATTTTTCCTTTTCTGAAACTAGAATCTGCACACACACACACACACCTTATAAACACAGTTTAGCTCACATTGGAGCACATGATATCCTTGTCGCCTGTCAATTGAAGTTCAGAAAAGTTTAATATTAGAGGTTAGGCATAAATCCGGCATGAAATATTGTAGAATTAAGATGAGACGGCAAAATCACCTTGAAATTAAAAGACTTGAGAATCATCTTGGAACTAAATGATCTGAAATTGTAGTAATTCATGCTTTATTTTGACCACTTCCATACACAAAAATAATCTCCGACATAACATTCATACACTGCCGACTACAAAGTATCTTGTAGTGCTTACAACCTGTCTATTAGAATTTTTATGAAATAAATTATGCAAAAATGACTTTACAAGGAGATATTGCTTCTTCCGTTAGCAAAACCAATTTATTAGACTATGAAGAATGGTTTCTTTTGGTTTCTTATTTCAAGTAAAATCTACTGAGCCGCTCTTGCTGACCTTGCAAAAACTTGAGGGGCCCAGCGGATCGCAAAATCTGAAATGAATATCAAACCGATCACAATATTAGCAACTGCTATCAAACAGGATCAATCGCTGTTTCCGTTCTATGTTTCGTTTTCCTGTGACAAAATTTAAGAAGGATTTAACATCTCGAAGTTGCAAATGACTGCAAAGTTGATTGCCGTTATAGGTAGCTACTGTATGGTTTAATGCGTCAAATGTGAAACGTTGGACACACCGTACTTTAAGTCGAAGACAATGTAGTTGCACCGCTGACTGCTTTGTTGTCCTGTCTTAAAGCAGTTGTTACCCCTAATATCGTATGGTGTAAACTGCTTTACATACTAAAGGTTCTTCCGGCAACAAGTAGATTGATCTTAGTAGGAAAGGAATTTCCTTACTAAAGTGGAAATATACATAGTATTTATAGCTTCATTACTTTTATATGCTTAAATTTCTCCCATTTTCATATCCAATTTGGAAATATCTCTAACAATACTCGAAATACCTTCTGAAAAGTCACTGCAGCTATGTTGGTAGGGGTATTGAAACTTCGACGGACATTAAAAGCAAAAGTGGAATTCCATCTTAAGCCGTTCATGACACCTTTCAATGTAGATGGTGCACAGAGAGCTCGCTTTCTTTTTTCATTTCATAGAGTCTTTAATAGCTACCTAAAATGAATATCGCTTATGACAACGTCACATGCAATGAAGGGAAGCCCTTACTCAATCTTACAACGTACAGGATGACCTCTACAGGTCACATATCCGGAGATATCTTTAAGAACAAAGAAGCTAGTCTATCACAATTATGGCCTAATTGAAACACGTTCTTAAACAATAATGATACAGATGTGTACAGAAATAACGCATTATGAGTGTAACTTCTTAACATTTGATTTCTAAAGAGTGGTTTAAAAGGCATTTGTTAAAAATTCAGTATCTGTACAACGTTTTAATCAATTAGTAACTATAAAACTTAATAGTCTATAGAGTTAATTAACAAAGGCTTTATAATTGTAATTTGATCACATTTCTAGTTCAGAACAAGCTGAGTTTGCTCTGTAGGACTGTCCTCTACAAGTTTTGCACGTTTAAAGAAATACACCTTTGTAACAATTTGACTGCATCTTGAGAAACAGCTCGCAACGCATCGGCAACTGCATGACTTGTAAATGAACTTGATTAGGCTCAAAAGTGTCTTTCCTGTTAAAATCGAGAAGAAAGCTGTTGATAGTTAAAACTCAGATCCAGTGGACATAAACAGGAAATATTACTCTTATTTCACATTCAATATTCAGTTTTGCACTAATTTGAAAACCCACTATTAACAAGAAGAACACAATTTGCTACAGACACGACGTCAGCAATTAGTTAAAAGTGCCATAAAACAATTAGACAGTTACGTCAATTTTTCTACCAATAATTTTTATGATTGGTGCTAATATTTGGATAGATATGAATGCAAATCAAACTGTATCTGGTGTAATAACAAAGAAATATCGAACGTTGTTCACATTTCCAGGAATTGAACGAGGGGCAGAATTTACCTATCTGATCAACTTGTAAGAAGAGAGGGTACTTTTATAAGCATTGCAGTCAATAAGTTCTGGGTGTAAGAGACCATACTATAATAAATGATGAATGCAACGATCCTTCGACTGCTTATTTTTTGCTTTACTGGTTGCGCATTGTGACTGAATATTTAAGTGCTTCAGTTTATGGGAGTCGGTAGTCTTAGACTTAAATACATACCGATGACTATAGCGACAACACTCAAGTTCAAGAGGATCAGTATAATAGTCATTGCTGTTTGGACGTACACAGAGTTGAGTCTTTCTGGAATATGTGCTGCAGCGACCAGCATGTTTAAGAAAATAGCCCACAGAGAAGCAAGCTATAGTGAAAAAAAATGAAATGATACAACAGACAAAATACAAAACGTCCAAATATTTTTGTTATTTAAATATTTGGTTCATTTTGAAAATACATACTTGACAGACTTGGCGCCGCCAGACTTTGGTGATTAGAGGGCACCACCGATGATGTCCAAATTCTACCTCGGTTAAACTCCCATTCGTGCGTAAATTGCACCCCTTTTTATGCGTTCTGCATTTGTGTACATCAGTGGGGATCCTTTTTCTGTCACTAAATAAAAGTGCCGTCCTGGGGGAGGTATTTAAGGGGAGGGGGTGAAATTTTTGAAAAATTGGTTGTCCTTACATGCAATCTGGTGCCACATTGCTACCTTTGAAGTATTCAGAATAGTACTGGTTGTACGTATTACTACCTTCATAATGGTCATGAGATAAAATGCAAACCGTGACGCATGCGCGGGAAGC
>WURT03374525.1:0-23557 GCA_009936505.3 Holothuria glaberrima | reverse complement strand
TAACTTCTTTTGCTGATATCTCGAGTAATACATGTCCAATTTGAATGAAAGTTTCACCAAAATGCATAGATTTAGTTTTTCTTTCTCATATGAAAAGTAAATTTTTGCTTGAAACCTTCTTTTAATTGTCAAAATCTTGAAATAGATGAAAGTGTTTACTTACAGTTAAACCTTACTGATCAGAGTTGTAACCAGTCTCTCAATTTTGCAGTTGGGTTGAGTCATTTACTACTTTCAGTGTGACTCGAGTGAGTCAGTGACTCGTCATTATATTATTTCTTTGAGTAAAATTTTGAAATAGTTGTTGGAGTCATTTCCCTTTTGAAGATCAGTGACTCGAGTCATGACTCGTTAGAACACTGCTGATAATGTGCAAAAGTGTAAATACAGATTTCACAGTAAAAAGTTAGTCAATAATAACTTACGTACCAGAAATGAGTATGAAATATATGGAGAGGAAGTAAATAGAGTTTTATTGGAAAGGGTGGAACAGTTGATTTTACTTTTTCATATTTAATATGAGTTATTTGGTGAGTTCAATTATAATTCAGAACAGGTTTATTCAAAGACTAAGTTTACAAATCGTTTTGGGAACTTTTCAATATGTACAGATGCTTCTGCTACAGTGTTTGCTTTCTCCTCATTACATTAGTTCATCAACAATATTAATTTTAAAGTAATCCTTTTGTGATATTTATGTTAGAATCTGCATTCTTTGATTTCAGAGGTAGTCATAAAGGAGTTTGTTACTTGCTTTCAGGTATTATCGTTCACCACCATTAATATTCATGAATTGCTATGCAAATTACACTTAGCAGCCTACACTGCATGTAAACTTAAAAGAAGCAGCCAACTACTGTATGTATCTCACGTATCTCACGTGTGACAGTTTTGTAACACACCTGTGAGTAAAATCCTGACAAACACAGCTGTGCTACCTGCAGAGTTATGAAGCATGATCAGTCATTTTATGTTTACAACTGGTGATATTGATCAAGCTTCCTAGCAGGATAGTTCATAACTCTTGTTAGTTAAAAGTTTTCAAAGAGAGGATTTAAGATGCTTTTGAAAATTTCCTCTGCAAATTGCATTATCGTCTGCTGTCTTATCAAATTAGCTCTCCACTTTTTCCAGGCTTCCTCCACCATTTTCTGTATATTTTATATCAATTTGTAACCTTATAATATTGTGGAAACAAGTAAATGAAATAAATGAAAAATGAAATGAATGAAATAATAGGATGAATAATTTGTAACTACTGTGCTTTCCTCCAAATTTTCAAGTTTCTTCCGGAGTGACTCTTTTGTTGATCAGAGCATAACCAATTAGAGTGGATTGATGATAAAGCCCTGTCATGCTTTTAAGAATAAAAGGTTTTTCATTCAATGGCTTGTTTACTATGCTAACTTTTCATCATTTTTTTCCTTTGAGGGATATGAATATTTAGAGCAAAACAGACATCAAAGGCATGTAGCAGCAAGAAAAGTATGCTGTTTAGTTTTAGAAACAGTCACACAGCAGAGATATTGTAATTGTTTGGGCATGTGTAGTTAGATGGGATTTTACGACACACCAACACGACTGTGTTATACAGTGTCATCTAGAATTGGGCATGTGTAAAACACCACTGAAATAATTAGGACAGTTGCCATAGAGATGATTGACCTACCAGCCTTTAAGTTTCTTATAATTTAATTAATCTTTCAAATAAAATTGTTTTTAGTGAAAATAAAGTAATGTAGCTGAGGTTTCGTGTGCACTTGTGTTTAAAAAGAAACTGGTTTTTTAATAAGTTTTTTTTTTTTGTTTAATGTAAAGGAAGAACTGAAGATGTATTTTCAAACCTTAGAGTACTTGTGTATATACTGACATAATAAAGGATAGGCAAATTCATGGCAAACATCAGTGCTTAGTTGGACTATGTGTAAAAAATTTTAAACATTTTGCTGGCATTGTGTTTTATAATGGTATCATTGTATGTTAGAAAATATACTTGATAGTACCATGAAGTCATTAGTGAAGCAACTGAATATTTTGAAACAAACTATTTGTATGATATCAATTATTTAAATACTGCTCATCAAAATGTAATTTAAACATTTGTGTGTATTTCACAAGCATTACTCAACTCTGACAGACATTTTTGTTTATTTATCAGCTACCTCTAATCATTTGCAGCAAGGGTGGGGCAGAAAAGGTATACATGTCCCCTGGGTGTCAGTAGAATGAAGAATTGCCTCTGGGAAGTTATAGGGAGTCAGATAAAGCATGCTCCATCAGTAAGAAAAAGAATTATCTTTAGATGTATGATGAAATGGAATGGCACTCCACTGAAATTACACAGACATCTGTGTTATTCAAATACTTGTACTAACAATTAACTTTACAACAACTCAGAATAGGACTTTGCTTTTTCACCAGAAGACATAATTCTTTTACAAGGAGCAGGGAGACGCCACTGCCAAGGAGATGCATGGGTATCTGCAGCAGTGCCTCTACAGTTCTCCATTGTTCATACCGACATTTTTTCAAAATTATTTAAAGTTCATTTAGTATTCTTTTTTTTGTTTTTTTCTTTTTTTTTTTCTTTTTGTGATGAAGTGTAACTTTTTAAAGCAGATCTCAAAATAAAGACTGTTTGGATCCAGTGTACAAGGCAAGAAAAGTGCTCTTTCCAAAATCAAAGGGATACTGATCTCCAAAACCTGACTGGTGGTGGGTGCACAGCTTTGATATTGAATGAAAGTACTGAGTGCTTCCACTGTCTTAGATGTTTGGTAATTCAGCGTTTAAATCAGTAGAAGCATTGAAAGTTTGGATAGATAACTAGTGTAGTGAAATCTTACACCTACATTATAAAGGTTAAAATTCTTTTCCACTTCTTTGGAAGGTTTATATAGTTGTTTTATTGTACTTCTGTGAAATTCAAGACATAGGCCTTAATCTGTCTTGTGTGAATTGTTTGTATTTTCTTACAAGGAGTATGTGTATTTACATTTATCGCATGTTTGCATAATAAGATATTTCTACATAATTTGCTATCATCTGAAATGTCCTCAAGGACTATAACTTTGATTACACTTGCTTGCAATGTTTGTCAAATTTTGTAATTTACTAAATTTTTTAAATTTCCATATAACTACTTTGCCAACAGTGATATTGCTGTATTGCATTATTGCCACAATAGACTTGCTCTTTTGCAGATTAGGTATTCGATGTGGGGGTAAATGTTATACTGCAATGTTAATGGATTTAACCTTCTTGGTTTGCATGTAAGGATTTTTGTCAACTTTACTCAAGTTTATATAGTGTACATCTCTGTCCTTCACTTGCATTTCACTTCATTAGTTGCATTGATAGTGTAGAGACAGTGTAGTGAGCTTACATATGTATGTTTGTAAAGATAGCTCTAGACAGCAGCAGTAGGCTTGGGAGACTCCAGTATTAATGGAGTCAGGTACTCTTGCCCAGGCACGTAGCCACAGGAGGCATGTGCCCCCCCCCCCCCAAATTTTTCAATAAAAGGTCTTGCACTGGAGGAGGAAAAATTCATTACAAGACCAGCCTTTTTGGAGTACAAATATAGGAGGAAAAATGGAAAATCTCGTACCATTTTGCATCTGGAGTACTTGACCCCCTCCCCTTAGACCCTTCCCCCAGGTATGTATTGGGGGAAGTTGGAAAAAAGTTTTCAGCTGGAGCAATATGGTTAAGATTTGTTGCGAAACAACCACATCACTAATCTACAACAATGCCAATTATTCTTTCACTAACAGTAGTAGACTTACTAGATAAAAAACCGGTACTTACCAGTGTACAGTAGCCTACAAGGAAAACCCTATAGTGTTTGGATTTTTGGCGGCCTTGGCCCAAGTTCCACCAGCTGATATGGAACTAAGCGCAGTGAATTGTACAAATTAATCGTTCGGTGCACAACTGGGACACATTTGCATATGTTCCTATACCTAATTAACTACTTATGGACCGACCTAAATCCTTAAAGGAAAATATTGACTTGCTTAAATTCACCAACATGGCGTATGTAAATAGCCATTGTTAAACTATTCAGTCTCACCAATAAACTCCAACAATAGCTCTATCTCCTAAAAATATAATGCATTACAAAAGGTATGGAAGTTGTAATATTTAACACTTGTTGTAGAAGTAAACTCTATAAACATCAATCTTGGCATAAGTATATAATGGTCCATTGTAGGGCCCGTTAATGCAACTTGAAGTTGCTCAATATAACGATTTCTGTGAATGCAATCCAATTTATTAGCAGTGTCCGATAAAACAATATCCTCGGATTCGGCAATTATTTTAACAATTATCTTTCTGCTCACTAGGCATCATAAAATAATGAACAGGATGCTACAGTATAGTACTAAGACCATGCTTTAACGTGCACGTAAGAGTGTTAAGTTCATATTGAGGAACTAAATGGATTTCAGGTCTTTAGAAGCAAATTCAATAGATTTCTCAAGTCTTCGGAAATTTGACAATAGACAGTCTATTGTTAAAATTAAGGAAGAAAACACAAAAGAAATAACAAAGAAATCCTCAGATTGTATGTTAAGTCGACTTGTGTGTGCAGACTCGTACATTGGATGATAATAAGCACTGCTTGAATCTTGACGGCCAGGTCAAAAAGTAAACAACAAGTCACAGGGTTTGATGACGTTGGTGAAGAACCTCTATAAAACAACTTTGTCAGTGTACAATGTATGTATAATGTATTTATAGGTAGAGAGTGATGAGAGGATGGTGAAAGGATGGCGCTATTTAGAAACTTGTGTGTTCATCTGATGACAATCTCACAAGAGTAAAGTCTGTAGCAAGTGCACCAATGTGACCAGTCATTTATATGAATGAAAACACCGTCACCTATGTCTTACATGAACCATGAGTGAACAAACACGCTCAGTAGCAAAGCAAGTCTTGCAGGAGGGGAGGGTTGGATGGCTGAAGATGATCACAAGGTGGTCCATTCCATTAGTGTATTCTCAGCAGTAAAGGGCCCTCAGGGTTTTGCAGGGGGTAGAGATGGAACAGGGGAGAGGGAAGCCACCTATGCCCCCTTCTCCCACTGGTTACCTAGTTTTGTTACAGATGATTCAGAATTAATAATGCTAAAGACCCAAGTCCACCATGATTTGTGAGAGATAAAGCATCTGCTCATCCCTGCTGTTCTCTGCATAGTAATTCTAAACCTATTACTAATTCTAAACCTATTATTAAAAAAAAAGTTCTTTGCAAGGCAAAGGTAAGAGATAAGATTTTTTTTAAAAAAAAAAGTTTGGAGCTTTTAAATATTTTGATAAGCAGCCACTATGTTAATATTATAAGACTTGCTTGTTTAACTGTAATATAGACAAGGTGCTTTCTTTGGATATTCATCGTTTCATTTGGCTTATGATATAAATATTGCAATGAAGTTGTAGATGCATGGCAGAACATGGTATGATTATATTAAGCTCTTCATATATCTTTTAAATATTATCTTAAGTTGCAGCTGTCAGGTCTAATTGCCAGGAGTGGTCTAATGCAATATATATATTACCCACACAAAATTGATTGAATACATTCAATTGAAGTTTTGCTCTCATTAATGAAATAAACATGTCAAATAATGATTGGGTTTTCTTTTCATGTGCACAGTGTTAACACCTGTTTTGACTGATCATTTGATGATCTTCACATCTCCTGCTATAAAGCTCAAGCCAGTGTGTCTAATGCTTAAAGTGGACCTAGAGTCTACAATTACAAGAATTCATAATTTAGAGGTTGGTAAAAGAATGTTATTCATCCAACTCCCATTTTCATTGCTTGCTCCATTGCTGAGATATAAAATGTTGAAATTTATTCACTTAATTTGAAATGGCCAGTTGCCCAATACTCTGTGATGTCCTTCTTCATGGGAGGAACCTGCCCTTAGCTCATTTGAAAAAATTGAAGTACCCAAGAAGAAAAAAAAGATAAATCCTATCAGCCACAGTGGCTTTTGTGTTTAGCTTCATAGAAAACTGCAATCACACTGCCTTTATTGTGCTGGTCACCAGACATTTCCTGAGCAGCTTCATGGGTGAATGCACACACAATACTCTATTGAACTTGACTTAATCCAAGGTACCTGCCATGTGCCTGCTATGATGGGTACCAAATTTGAAAAGTAGCTAAGGAGCTTTTCCCAGCATGTTGCACAAACTTGCATTACCTGCTTTGGTTTCCTTAGGATATTTAATGTGCTCATATGACCTTGAAACATATACAGTTCTCTTACATGGCATATTGTATGGAGAGGGCTGATAAAGCCAAGTCACATGGGTCTTTAATTTTCATTAACAAGGTTTGAAGGTTACACCTCTATGTTCCCACACAGGGAACCTTAATACCCTAACTTAACCCTAATTTGAACACTTTATGTTGACATGTCCGAATTTAGAGAGTTGGAACAAGCCCATGTCAGAACAGAGCAGTCACCAGTATAGGTTGTATTGACATTGGTCAGAAAATTAGTATGTTTGTTTTTCAACTGCAGTTTGCAACATTTGTATGCATTTACTCAGACTGCTTTTTAAAGCAGTTTAAAGGGAAAATGCAGTTACCCCAATCAGAGTTTGTATACCCCATCACTCTGGTTCATGAATGCATGCCCTATTTTGATCATGTGACGATATTTTTGTTGGTGAATTGTGAAATTCAAGGAGAATTTCTCCTTGCTTTACCTATTGTTTGTAATAGTTATGTTCAAAATGTCTTCAGAGGTGCTTGAATGCAATATGAGAGATTTGCAAGCATTTCCTGATTTTTCAGAGCAACTTTTGTGGCGACTGCCTATTGCCTTTAATTAAGCCGGTATCAGGGATTATCATTGTGCATGGAGGCAAAAGTGGTTTCTCAGTGCAATCACATCAGGATAGGTTAGTCAGACATAGTGTGTGCTTTGTAGCTTTGGAAAAGTGTCCTTGGCTTACTGTATAAGGTAATGATGTCACTGCATAAATAGTGAACCAAGACAGTAACTGTTGTGAAAGTGCTGGCAGGGCAATTTTTTCCCACGAGGTTGGGCAAATCATGGCAATGGACCAATCAACTTCTTGGAAATTGGCCATGTCCCGTACTCCCAAAAGGCCAGTTTCTCTACATATTGTAATTCTGATACTGGATTATGAAAGAACATGCCAAATATTTCTAGGGTATGTAACCCTTACCTATAGTTTAACCCTAACCACTACTTTGAAATAATTTTCAAAATTTTGAAAATTGGGATTTACCCATGACCTTGTGGGAAAAAAAATTAGGTGTGCTGGCATGTTTTTAGCAAAGAACCTTAGGGTAGCTTTCATGAAATGTCCCGAGATGCCTGCATTGTGTAGTAATGTCATTGCATGATGGACAGTTTATTAGGAAAATTACAGTCATGAAGCTAGCAACCATCAAGGTCATTAAAAGCAATAGGCAATCATCCCAAAACTTGCTTTGAAAAATCAGCAAACTCTTACAAATCTCCTCATATTGCATTAATACAAATACCTCTGAAGACATTTTCAACATAACTGTTACAAACAATAGGTAAAGGGAGGAAAGATTCTCCTCACATTTTATAATTCCCTTACAAAAATATTGTCACATGATCAAAACAGGCCATTCATGAACTAGGGTGACTGAAAAAAGGCTGTGGCCGGCCCGACTTAAACCAATTGGTTACAAACTGGGCCGTAAAACCTCATCTAACTAACTTACAAAAATATTGTCACATGATCAAAATAGGCCATTCATGAACTAGGGTGATGGGGCATACTAACTCTAATTAGGGTGGCTGCATTTTCCCTTTAAGGTAGCTTTCTTTTTCATGAAACAAAAAAGAACAATGACAAGGACTTCAGCTTTTGGTGAACACGTCTCTTGTCTAAAATCAGCTGCATATATCAAAAGGAGACATTCTTCAACTTACTTAAAATTCTCCTCCTTATTTCAAGAAATTTCTACTAATTATCATTTAATCTGTACAATGTCCATCAACATGCTTTGAAGAATTTTTCTTGAAGATCAAAGTTTGCACAATGTCAAAATAAGGAAAAAGGAAACTAGCATAGGAGTCATATTTCAGCAAACCTACCAATGGACTTCTGGCAAGTCAAAAAGCAACAGTGAATGACTTAAGCATTCAAGGACACTTTTTCATAAAAAAAAAGGGAAAAATAATTACAATTAGACAACATACCCTCAATTTCAATAAAAAAAAAAAACCCACAGACACAATTAATGTGGAACCATTCTTTCCTGCATAATTTTTCCTAGGAATGATACATTATTGGCATTACATTAAGGATTATGTGCCATTATTTACTGTTATCAAAGAATGAAAAAAAACAAACAAACCAATGAACTGCAAACTTCAGCAAGTGATTACTCTTCATAATGCTGTATCACTGACGAAAGTGAAAACAAACCTAAATTGAGAACATACTGTTATCAACTTCAGGGTGATACCTCTTTCTTGGGCAATTAACTGTTTTAGATGCAGGATTTAGGTCTACCCACCTATCTTCTAAGATAATAGCAAAGTCTTACATACAGAGCCCCCTATGTGGGTCTTCAACATGACATTATGAAGTCCTTCCTCCAAACTTAAGAGTAATGAATGTGTACCATATCCTGGTCTTTGGTCAATACACCCACTGCTTTGATTTAATTAGCAGCAGTGTGTGAAGTTTGTGTGATCAAATTTTTCTGCAGGAGATGGTAAAAAGTAAAAAATGTCACAGAATGGGTCAACTCAGCAATATTTGCAAGAATTTCTCCCAAAACAGTTTTTGCACAGTGAATTCCCATGCTTTTCGACAGTGAATCCAATAAATCACATTTTATGGGGAGGAATCCATTTAGGCGTATTTTCAACAATATATCGTATGAAATACGACAAAATCAACCAAAAGACCACTTGTAGGGAGTGACTTCAACAGTAACTTACCTCGCAATTTTCCGTTGAAGAATAAAGTACTTAGAATAGCACATAAGGAGTGCAGTCTAAAAGACATGAACATTTCCTGATAAAAGAGGGTACACTTTAAAAGAAAAGTACTCATAGGCTGTAAAAATACTAAGATGAAGAAATAGCATGCCACCTCAATATCACCCTTGAACCAAACATTTCATTTTTGAGTCTAGCATTTGATGTCACATCTCCACGAAAATTTAAGAAAAAGTTGCAATAAAATTTAATTATAACATTGGTATTATCCATAATGTGCCAAGTTTTTTATTTGAAAACTTCCCACTATGCATATGAATCAAGCTATCTCTAAAAAGATTCCTGTCATAACCTGCAGTGTACTACTAAATGGTTCAGTCTAAACAATGTTACCAGGTAAAAGTTGCAATTGCTTCTGTTAGGTCAGGGCTGGTGGAGCAAGCAGTTGTGGTGAGGGCAGGGGCTGTGTGTCACAGCTCCTGCTAAATTGTAGTTTGAAGTTATCTTTTCAAAAAGTATCATAAGCTATGCATGAGAATAGCCAAAAATACCTTACAAAATGCCAAAACCAAGGCACAGAAAGGCCTCCCTCCCGCAATCTTAGAAGCTTTGTGACTTGCCATGTAGGTATCTCAGGAGATCGCACTAGCTAAACCTAAAAGAAAAAAAATAGCAAAACAGCACACTTGAAACTGGAAGGTTCAACCATGATCTCCCACTCCTCCTCCTGCCCCCCCCCCTCCACCCTCAAAAATAAAATAAATAAAAAAAATAGTTAAATGAGACAACTAACACAATTTACCAATGGCAATGGCAAAAATTGTGATGAATGCTCCTTCCTCTTTTCTTGTAAAAACCAATGAACCTGCTTGTCACTTTAATATTTCCAATGAAATGGAGTCTTAGATTCCTAAATATCATAAACTCTGTAAGGAGATGCACTGAGTCATTCCTGTATGCATGATGTAACTCAAAGTATGCGAAGAGTTAGGAGGCCATATGATATACTTTTTCCAAAGTCCCCTTGACTCTCAGGTGAAGAGCCAAAGTGCAAAAACCAAACAACTACTCTGGAAGAAGTTCTGCTCCCTAAAAAAACTATGTCCCCGAGGGATAACTTATTTCAACTTGTATTTTCTACCTGTGGATGTAGGACATAGCAGAGTGGGGATGGGAGACTAGTATTTGGGGACAGTTTTATGAGCTCTGCCTTGTGACAGTTGCCTGCCCAGTGGATGAGTATTACTCCTGCATCTATATTGGCTGTATTTGCAATACCAAGGTCCACAAACTTTCACAAGCCATTTTTGATCAATTTGCATACAAATTGTACGCCATTTACTATTCATATACCATCACAACAATCACAAATCATAAATATTCAATGAAAACTTGGCTACAGCAAGTCTGATTATACCATACATTTCAAGCAGCCAAAGTCAATGGGGTTTTAGTATGTGATTTCTTTTGCTTAAATCTCACCCAGTAAAGAAGTCCTGTTGACTCACTGTGAAAAGTGAAGTCGCAGAACTACGTCATCATTGAAGCTTCGTCATGCCACATGTATATTTATATATTGAAGCCAATCAACAGTTGAGAGATAATCTAAAATTATGCTCATGAAAATAGCGATGAAAAAGGACAATCTCTGTCACTGTTCACAGGTGTTAAAGTATGTACGTGAAAAGGGTACATGTACACGTGTTGGACACCTGGGGACAAGCTTTTACTATAAGACTGCCACGGTGAGGTACAGCAGCTACAGCCATGGTCTGGGCCTAATACACATTACAAAACTAGATAAATATAATTATGCAGCTATGCTGAGGCAGCTGCCTCAGCTCTGCTTTTAGTTGAGAAGTGAATACTGGCATTTTCACTTACTTTGGAAATTTATTATGTAAAGGAAATTGCTCCTTGATTGCCAAGGACTCCTGTCCGCTAGCATCCATTCATTGTCTTTCCCATCTAACAAATTCCTCTAAACATGTCAAAAGACTAAAAACATTAGCAAAGCATGCAGTTGACAATTGATTTTTTTTTTCTTTCTTTTTTTTTTTTGTGCAGCACCTTTTGAGACACAATTTTGTACATTTGGCACATAAAATGTGTGGCACTCTGGAAAATTTTGGCCAGTGCCACAGATTGCATACAAAAGATACAGTTCAAGTTAAAGGTCTGTGGTCATGAAAATGTCATACCTGCCAATTTGATGTAAAAAGCCATAAAAGTTAAAAGTAGTCTCAACTCCCATCAAAATCCATCACATATTGATCATTTTACAAAACACTGTTTGGCACTTATATCATGAATAACCATGAGCTACATTTGCAATTTGTGATGTTATCCTTTGTTTGGTTAACCTTAAGTCCAAGGACAGTTGCAATGTTAGCACGCCCTGAGAGGCTTATTTTGTAAGCAGTTATTGGCTTCTTTCAAAATGTCCAATTTTCATCATCCCAGACAGCTCCAATTCTCCCTACCATGCAACTTGTAGCTCCTACCATTACTGTGTAAAGTTCCTCCTTGTGCAGACATAAACCTATTTTATTGCTTAAGGCCATGTCCTGGTGAGCAAACAAGCTATAAAGTGTAATCTAAACACTCTAGTCTGCATTGTGTGGAATGTGAGCTACTCTGCATCTTTTGAATTTTTAAACTTTGATGTCAATCAAAGAGCAGTCACCAACTAAGAATTTTGATACCCCACACTAACTTTGGGGTGATGAGCATTTGTCTTTAAACACCAAACTAGAAACAACTAAGCTGGTAAGTAATTAGATAATTTATCAAGAATTAACAAAAAATGCACAGACACTGTGGAACACCCTACATCAGAATCTCTGCATAGCAAATGACAAATCTATCAACTGGTAAAAGTTTAACAAGGCATACCTGGAGGACAGTAAGAGATATTCAAATAATTCCAACAAAGTTTTCCTTAGGGGATCTTAATCTATCATTGCTAATTAAAAACAGCTGTTTTGGCTACATGTCCACAGACCTTTAATGATTGTGACTGTATATACATAACAGTTAGGCAGACCTAAATAAACACATTCTAGCATTACCCAAGACCACTTGCAGAAGAGGCACACACCTTTTCAGGGACCCTATATAACAACCCTTAACACCCACAATTACTCTCCTCGCTGCTCAAAACAAAACCTATTATTAAATTAAAAATCACTTTATATAAACATTTTACAATGAATGAAACAAAGGCAAATAAAAGGAAGAAAGAAAAAAGGCAGCACTGCAAAAGACACTGCTTAAAGCTAGGCACCTTGTTAAGAATTGTTGAATGGGCAGCATTTTGTTCGTTCTATGTAGTACTTATAAAAGCACACTTTATAAAATACAACCCTTGTCTACTAGATGCAAACATGGGTTGCTTCATTGGCTGTGGAAGAATTTGTAAAAGCACATCTGTTTTATCAACCAAAACTACTTTAAACACGTAACTCATTAACGTGACGTGAGAGTACTCTGTGGATATCAAATATTTTCAGAACAAATACAAAAGAGGAGCTCTGTATTACTGTAGATCATACTTTGACAAAAGTTAGGAGATAAATCTTTTGGGAAGAAATTTTGCATTTCAGTCATTGTCTCTGAAGTTTGAAATAAGAGTAAAAGCAAAACTTACTATAAAAATTACTGTAATTAAGTATGATGGTTCCTTAAACCCATACTTTATCATATCCCAACCACTGCCTCTCCCTAAAACATCCCCCTCTCCCATAAAAACATCTTTCAAAGCTTTCATTTCAGGTTAAAAATGCTAATGAGAGATCCATGCCAAGTGCCCCTCTTAACATATTTGCATGAAAAAAATGCAAAACCCAGATTTTAACCACCAGGGCTTTTTATTAAAGAAATAAGAACAGTGCAGTTTCCCCTCACTCATAAAAACAAAAAAAAAAATGTTTCAGAAATGACAATAGTCAATTTTTTTCTATTTATACAAAATAGCAGGCCAGTCTGCCAGGGAAAATTCCAATTCATCATATCAATGCAATGAAAGGTCTTGTATCAGAATACATCTGTAGAATTTGACAAAGTTTCCTCATTTTTTTTTTCTTTAATTTTTCCACTTTTTTTGTGGTCATTTTTCCTGTAGTAAAAAAATTATTAACAGTTGACATACAGCAATATGAAGCACTAGTACTTTTACAAACGGCAAGAATAGTTGATACTTGACACATTGTAATACTTTATAGGAAACTTAAGTCTCAACAATGTTTGAATTTCAGCACAAATTGGAATGCATTCCAGGGGTACTTGTCAGTTACTGTTTTTAGCACATCAAATGTGAAATATTCATGAAACTGTCTGCAAAAAAAATATACATAAAGAACTAAAAACTAGCCAAGAACCCTTTATTGCACAAAACTGCTCATGACTATTGCTTAAAAATGGTCTGGTGGTTTTTCGTCCTTTTTTCAAAAGAGAATATGTAACAGTGGATCAAATTTTTACAAGTTTTTTTTATGGAAAAGATAAAACGTCAAAAGTCAAGCCCATTTCTTGCAGTGGTATGAACAGTCTGTAAATTTTAGCCCACACAATCATTTCAAGTGGTTTACACTTTGAAAAAAAAAATTCTCTCATCTGAAAATCAAACTTAAGGTCAAGGGCTAGTTCAAAGAGCCTTCTTATTGAACAAGATTAGCATACATCTGATTTGCACACAACACTGAACTGACTTAGGTATTTACTGTAAAAGGACTATAGTCTTCAATAATTGCATCATTTGAAGGAAACAGCTTTCCTTCCAAAAAAAAAAAAATAAGTACGACAAGTATCTATCTTAATACCTAAAGTGTGACAAGATTTTGCATTAACACAGAAATTTTGCATAAATTTAGATGCAACAGGCAGGATTCTCAGTCACTGAGGTCTTGAGACTGACTCCATTTTTGAGGCCAGCCTCAGGGTTGATTTTGGTAGCATTACCATTGGCCCATCCCATCTGATCATAAATATTTAGCTGAGACTGGTTCTGGATCAGCCCAAGGCTTTAAAAGTAACATAACAATTTCCCAACAATTCCACACAAATATATAGTTTTTTTCTTCCAACAGCACATCCCACAAAGTTTTCTTGCACAATAGCCCATATTTAAGTTTAAATCTACTGCATTTTTTCAACGGGGGCAGCTAAGGTGTTGGTGGAAAGGAGTGGGGGTGCTGCCTTAAGAACATTGGCTGTAACTATAACACTGATGGCTGTATAGAATGGGTCAAACCTTCACCACTGTGATATCCCATGCAAAATCTGCCATATAGATGATCAATTAAATGTTCCATCAATATGAATGCTGATAGAGATACTGTTAGCAGCAAAAACATCTCTTCTTAAATGAGAGTCTGATTATTCCACCTGTTAACAGTGAGCATCACTTGTTGGCTGGCAGTGGCTGCAGATGTGGTTTAACCAGATAATACCAGTTGTTTCTTAAAACCACACTCATAATGGGCAAGTGACATGCTGTACCTTCCTGAAATTAATACATGAATTCTGTGTAGGAACAAGTGATAATTCAAGTTTCTTTGGTAAACTGAGTCCTTTACAACCCACCCCACCTCCTCCTTCCTCATTCCTCTTCCATCCTCCTCCTTCTCTCCCACCCCCCTTTCCACTCTCTCTCAAAGAGCACAACCAAAATTCTTCATTCAAGGAATTAGATCATGATCAACTATGTCCTTCCAGTGTCTACAGATTTAAGACTACTACCCACAACACACTTAAATTGTACGGGCATGAGCAAAAGGAAGCTAAGGCCCCAGTATCATTTATCTTACCACCAACAGCATCAACATTAGCCCAGACCTGTATCAATGGGGGTATCTTGGGTCAAACAGTTAATTAAGAAAACTAACAGAAGCAAAGATTCAGCAGAAAGAAGCACCATCTAGCATTTACACCTCAAGCAGTCCTTCAGTAATTAGAACATGAAAGTTCCTTTAAGTTTTTCATGCTAATTTTCAATAATAAAATTTGAAACTGACAAGAAAAATGGTTGATACATTTACAAGAATGACTCTTAAAAAATGTTCATGTATTCATTATTGCAATTCCTATTTTTTAATATTTGTTATTTCTCTTTAAGGTGGGATGCTAATGGAGTGGTTTCCAGATAGGAGTCAACTGATCCTTTAAACATGGGAGAAGTGTTTCTCTCGCAATAAAGATTGCCCTCTGAAGGAGAGCATACTTACCCCCATATCTGCTACAGAACCTGTCAACTGATATGCATATCCAAGAAAATATAACATTTCATATAATAATCTATAAAAATGTCTGTATGTACATGGTGCAATCATTTCCGCTCATATTTGAAGCATGTATTTTTCAGCAACTACACAAACAGGCTTTAGAAATCTTTGGAATAGCGGAACAATGAAACATCGCAGGAGATAAATCTGAATGACATGTGACCAAATAAAAGCTTAGCGAGAGATTATTTGCTTCTAACATCAGAGAGTACACCAAATGCTGTATTATTGATCATGATCCTGTTTTTAGAATAAAAACTTTGTAAAGTGTTAAAGAAATTTAAATCTTGATTCCAGGAGAAAAATATGACACATGGACACCTAGCCCTTCAGCTGATGAGAATCTGTGGACTTTAACTCCTCTACACTGTGCTCTTCTCCATTTGTAAAGCTACGTCTCACTGTTGGTGGGAAGGGACTTGTAGACGAAGGGGAAACCCCCGTATGCATAATTGGCATTGGAGTTGATGCATAACTTGCAAGGTTGGAGTGAGACAAATCCATTGGAATATCATGAGGGTTCTGGTACCCTTTCAAGAAAGTTGAGTTGCTGAAGGACGATGGATGGTATGCTCGTGAGGCTAGGCCCATCGTAGCACCGTACTGCTGGAAAGAACCAAACTGACCAAATGCTGGAAACGCCATTGGTGAATACTGACCTTGGCTGGTATTTATCATGAATGGATGGGTGGAACTATAAAAAGGGTCCCTTACTGGGATTTGAGAAGGGTCAGATGGCATCGGTGTCCTGGCATATGAGAAACCCTCTGATATAACCTGGTCATCCTTGCAAGACAAAACACTTTTCCCAATATCCTGTGGTAATGGAAAACTGTTCCTGTCTCTGGAAGTAGACCCATGAATAGGAAGATCTATTGATGAGGTTTGTCGCTCTGAGTAACCTCTCTCTGGGTCACCCTGTATGCTCTTTGAAGACGGTGATGCTGGCAAACTATTTCCAAATCGCTCATTTTCATATGGTGAATTTGGTCTTTTCTTACTGAGAAACTTTTCCAAATTAGGAACTTTGAGTAAATCACCAGAAGTATGAATATTGTTATTTTGATAATCAAATGTTTCCAGTTTTTTGGACATTTTGGTATCTGGTAATTTTATTTTACCAGTTCTTGTTGCATCTAATGTTATTACCTTACTTTGGAAGTAATGGTTCTCTTCTACAGCATTACCAACGCCATTATTATCTCCCTTCCTATGATCCTTTAAAGATTCTCGTCGAACTGCCTTTCTTTTCTTTGGCTTTTTCTGATCCAAGTCTACACTTTTCCGTTTTAAAGTTTTCACTTCCTCATCTGTTGAGACCTTGCCATTTGTTGTTGAAACAACTGGATTACTGGGGTCTTTTTTCCCTGACAAAATAAAAGCAAATTTTTTTAATGAAATGAACAAAATTGTTGTTTATATACATTCCAAAAGAGCCCATTTTTATTATTGATAAGTAAGAGCTAATAACACCTCATTTTCCCATCTCTTTTACATGTAGGACAACATGAAGGTGTTTCAATGATGTCAACTCATTGTTCTGTTATTTCGTATTGAACTATAAAGCATACAATAGGTTCTCAAGGGGCAGCCTGTGCATAAGCTGAACAACAGGGTAAGGTCTGAAGACCAACCTTTTCATGTCCATCCTAAAAGATAGGCCGTGTTCCCACTTGAAACCCCCATGCTGATCCCCCCAAGTTCAGTCAAATGTAAAAGTTTGTGACTAACCACAAGAGCGTTCCCATTTGACCCCCTGCGCGAGATCTGATCGCCTTCTCCGGTTCAAGCAACAGGAAGTTGTGTCATTGAAGTTGTGTCTGCAGGTCTTGTTTGTTTACACAAGTTTGTGTGGCGGGAGATATGAATAACAAGCTGCGCTCCGGAAGTAAGTAGTTAGTTTGCTGTGATCTTGGGTCACCTTGATCCCCCGTTGTGTTCCCACTTGTTTTTCGATCGCTTGCGCGCGGTCTGATCCTCCCCGAAAGGGCGATCAAGCTCTCAAGATCTGATCCGGGGAACGAGAGCATTCCAACTTACAAATTGATCCCCTGCTCAGGGTCAGATCCGGATCTGATCACCTGCTTGTACTCAAGTGGGAACACGCTCATAATCTCTGTGATTAACAATCTTGGGTATGGCTGATTAGCCCACTATTAGCATGAGTTCCTCAGTGGAATAGGATGCGGCGAGCATAAACACCTGCTCAGACTGCATTCATTGTTACTGGCATTCGAACATTATTAATAGCGTTACACAAGAAACTTGAGCAGCCAATTACTGGCCGGCAAAGCAAGCAAATCAATTAGCACGCTTGAAAGGAAGCAGGTTGGGTCACCCGGGCATTAGATCAAAGCCTGGGGAAGTATATAACAATTCCTTAATGGAGTTGTATGCGATATGGGCCATTTGTGGCCTGCGACATCCACTAATGTGGCCATGAGAAGACTCGAAGAGCCAGAAAGTTTTATTACTTCAATCTCCTAGGTGCAATACTGAACATGTGGATGCCACATTTTCTCCCAAAGCTAGAACAAAAGGTGATTCACACATGGCGGACACAAAAGTATATGTACAAACTTATGCTTTAAACAGATTTCCTTGAATCTAGAGCATCTGGGATCATGATGCCATTTTTTTCTCATGCTCTGATGACCCACGCATTGTAGACACAGAGTTCTAATGACAAATTTGTATTGAGAAAGCAGTTTCCTACTATATACGGCATTAAAATAAAGATTTAACATTTGATACAATTAGAATTGCTCTTAACATGAAATTGAATGATACCTAAAAAGCTTTTTGAAGACAATACTAATGATATCCAAACAGATTGCTTAAAAGAAACAGGCAACTTCCTCTTCCACTGACATTTGTTACTGTTATGAATGAAAGTTTAAATAAAAAGTTTAATTTTAATTAAATGAAATGAAAGTTTTAGTGCGTTCCCATGGTGATGAAAACAAAATAAAAACTACATAATTTCAGTTGACAAAGACTGTTAATTACTGTGCTTCTACTAACAAAATAACAGTAGCACACTTTTTGTGTTCTTTTGAGTAAAATGCTTGCATTTGTGCTCTTTCAAAAGTTTTAGTCCTAATGAAGTATTGTCACAACACAAGCTCTCATGATCTTTCTCTTCATTCTATCTAGGCTCAGCTGTCCCTTCAGCAATAACCACAGTGATTTTTTTAGCACTAGCACTTTGGCACTTCAGCCATTTTTATAGTGTAGGCCCATTGTTGTGTTAGTACTCACTGGTCGGTCTGTAGCATTTATAATGTAACTGTAGAAGTCATGACTGCATTCAGATTTGCAACTCATATCAAGGTTGCTGGTACCATACACCAAAAATATTTCATGAAGTCTAGTTGCCAAGTGTTACCAGCTATGAAGGCTTGAACACAATACTCAACTGTGCTAAATTTAGTCAGAAAACCTTTCATGCTGCTCTTTTGACTAATTTGAAAGTAATTAACATGGCCAACAAAGTTGCCAGTTTTTCTGTCAGGCAATGGGCCAAATCATCCATGTGGTCGAAAAGTGCTAAATGTGAATTCAATGACATTAACACCCCACAATATGGTATCAATTACTAAAAAATCATGAAGGTGTTATGGAATAACCATATTTTTTATCATAACTGGCTGAGTTTATTCATTCACTGAGTGGTGCTAAGAATATTTAACCTAAATTATGTGCCTTACAATAGTTCCATTCAAGAAGTGTGAAAAGTGACATGCACTTTGAAGGAAAAGATGAAAATGCCAAAACATGCTGTTTGGCATTCCTTTTAAAATTTTTCAAAACCAGCATAATCTCAAAAACACCAAGCTCAGTGGTCTTTAGCATTTAAAATGCAAATATGCCATCCTTGAACAATACAGACTGTGTCAAACTTCTCAGGGCAAATCTGTTGCATAAGAGAATACTGCCCTCTATAAGAGTAAATTATCTTGTATTTTCTATACAACTGGCCAAATAACTCATAAATACAAAAAACACCATCAAATTTATTGCTAACACATGACCAAGAGTGGAACAATTTTAATTTCTTTTCTTTTTTGGGGGAGGGGGTGGAGGGGTGAGGAGTTGGTTTTCACAGAAAAATGGCTCCCATCAATTAAAAAATGTCTTCCATTTTTGTACTGATCATACTTCCAGTTGAGCACATAAGGTTCCATATGCCACAGGTGTCAAACCATTAGATCAAAATATATCAATTACCAAATGATTCCTTGTCAATTACAAGCATACTTGTAGACTGTCTGCCACAGCAGTGAATATTGGTTCACACAAGGTTGGGCACCCCTGCTTTAGGTCACTCAAAGTTTTAGCTTCTCCTTACCCTAGACATTTGAATTCTGGAAAATAAATTTACTCCTACCCCTTCCTACAATTTAAGAAATAAATCTTTGGTTCCTTCCACGCAAAGGCCTAGACCTACATGTAGTTTATAACTGAAGGCCATGCATATTCTGCTGAAAACACTAATGTGTTTGATACAGGCTATACTAATACATATATATATCACACATTTCACAGATCGGAAAATATCAGTCACAGTGCCATCACTATTAACACTAATAACAATTTCTAATACCTGTGGGGTACTACAAACTGAATCAAGGTTGATGGCCAGAACTTCCTTCACTTCTGATGAAAGAAGTCAATACATCAAAACCTGTTGTACCAAAAGGTGAACAACTGAGTAAGAGTCTGAAGACAAACCTTTTCATGTCAATCACCAAAGATAATCTCTGTGATCAATGATCTTGGGCATGGCTGATTAGACAATTATTTGCATGACTTCCTCAGTGGAGAAGGACACTGCGACACAAGCACCAGCTCTGACTGCATTCATTGTTAGAGTGGCCTTTAGGCATTATTAACAGCATTACACAAGGAACTTTAGCAGACAACCGCCAGCTAGCCAAGCAAGCAAATCAATTAGAATGCTTGAAAGGAAGCAAGTTGGGTCACCCGGGCTTTAGTACCAAAGCTCGGGAAGCATGTAACAATTCCCTTATGGAGTTGTACACCATAACGAAGATTTGACCACTAAATTATTTCCATCCTCTACAGCTTACCTGTCATATCTGGAGACTGACTTCCAGCTTGCTGTAATGTTGTCAATGTGACATCTGATTTGGAATTCTCTGGAAGAGATTCTTCTAGTTGGTTAATATCCATCACAACTGATCTGTTTTCTATTTCACTGAAACAAAACGTAAAATATCGGGTTCCATTACTTCATCCATGCATCACAGGGCAATCTGACATGACAATGCAAACACTAAACAAGGTTTTTTTTCTTCTGATTTTACATTTTTTTCTTTTCACTTTGTCTTTTTCACTGCCAAACTTTTTTCCTGAAAAGTATGAATTATTGCAAGGATCTTCTAAATAATTACATTTATCCAAAATGTAAAGATCCAAGTTATGCTTACTAGAAACTACCTCCAATGCATTGCATCTGTCCTAAATTACCAAAATTCTGATAAAACGCAAATTTTTGGATAAAGGATAAATATAAAGGGTGAAACAATCTAGACAGGCCAGGTAGGGCAGAGAGTTGCTTAGAATCAAGGCTCATATTAAGTGCGCGCTGGGCGCTTTTTACCTCACGGTTCGTTATATTTTATTCCCGGTCCGCTCAAAAATAAAACAACCGTGAGTCTGCAATATTCTGTTTATAGCGCCTGCTAAAGCATCGTTGTTTGAACGTATCACACTTTGTATTAATCAAGAACTGCTACAGGCCACTCCTAGTCAAGAAATAGTTGCTCCCGGTTCTGCCAGAGAATCATACAACCGAGAGCTACAGTCTGTCAGCTTTGGCTCTCGGTCTGTCCCCGCTTTAAAGGCTTATAATATAAGGCTTGCTTAGAATGAGAATCTATAGTCTCTGAATCTGACTATTTACGCATGGTCAGGAAGAGTTGCAATTATCCTTGGGCAGACTAGACACACCTTAAGTTTCAATCCTTTAATAATTCACACCACAAAATGCAGAGGTTTTGGTAAAAAATAAAAAGATTGGATGGAAAGAATTTACAGATCATGAAGATAAAGCTTTAATTTTAGGCATAAGTAATCATTTACAGAATGTAGAATGGGTAACATGTTTGAAGGACACGTTCAAATTTGTGTACAGCTCTTGTGTCATCACCACTGAATGCCAAAAGGGAAAACAAGTGGTACATTAAAGTCCACATAAACAACTGAGTCTGCTGACATATCACATAAAAGCTCTTCTCTGACAGATATGAATGACGCCACATGTCAAAATAATCATAAACTGCCTATTTCCTTGGAAAGGCGCGTAAAGAGATCATTGTTACATGACATAATAAAGTATTTTGACTAAACATGCACAAACTCTCCTAAAAGTTGCATTCAACAATATCAAAACAATAAACAAAGTACCTATACATCAAATATCTTGCAAAAAGCCTTTTTCATGGGAACCACTCTTACAATTATTGGTCGAAACATAAGAAAAATAGCCCGTTTTTTTTCAGGCTCTGAGACAAACACAAGATAGCTAGCCGCTTTGATGTGAAAATTCATCCATAATCTGTCATTAAATGTGCATGATTTCAACCAGAATAAGCCAAGCAGGTTAACTTTACCTCCTTCTCTACCTATGACCCTCTACCTGCCACCCCCAGCATTTTTGGAGGGTGAAAAATGACCTACTTTATGCCAAAAGTGACATACAGTTCCATTTTTAAAATGATGCTTCAACTCTTAAGTAAAACTACTGGGATAGCTCATTATTGGTGCCAGAGAAAAAATTTGTGAATCTATGAAATGTTTGATGTACACAGGAAAAGTCCCAGGACCATCTCTCTAGTTCTGATGAATTTTGGTATTAGTTTAAGTCAGGTACGCTAGACCTCTCTGCCCAGGGGACCATTCCCACCCCGTGAAATGTTTGGCGTACCTTCTGGTGTTAGGCCTAAACATAGCACAACTTCCCAGGTGTTTTGGTAAACCACTGTTTTGTTGAGCCACAGGTTGTATTCCATTTGCTAAGGTCATTAAAACATATGCTTGCAACTGGAAAGCTACATAATGTCCTAACATAGAACACATTAATATAGACTCAACTTTTTAAATTTTTCACCTGCAAAGTTCAAATCTTATACTTATATATACACACGGGCGGTAATCCAGGGGGATGGAGGTGAAATTGGATGGGGGGATACTGTACACTATATCCGCCCCCCACTTTCAAAGATGGATCGCCACCCATGTATATACATATAAAAATAACTGTGAGGAATATACAAAATTGTACTAATAATGTAGCATAAACTAGAGCTTTTTTTTTTTTCAAATATACAGTATGTCTTTAAGGTCTATTTAATTTTTAAACCTACAGTCCAACCAAGCACCTTCCCTACAACTATTTTTACTGATGGTCACCTAGCCAAAATATAACGATTAGCCACAGGTTGAAAAGGGTTGGCATCCTCACAGCCGGGCTTCATAAGGGTCCATCACAGAAATATAGGAGATTTTATAGGAAGGATATTGTTGAATATATAGGATTTTTCCAGGAAAATATAGAGTATATACAGGAATGTCACACACTAGCAGTTCTAATTATCTTCAAAATTCCTCAAAGTTGTGGATGAGGAAAACACAGTACCCTAGAAAACTAATAAACTATGCTGTTCAGTGCTACATCATTGTATTTCAAATGTGCAGGCTACTACAGCTTCACACACTGAGATTATACGGTACAGTGCATCTGAGCTTTTCCATTATCGTTCCAACTGTAAGTCACTACGCCCTACCTATGTAGTGACTGAACGTCTACGTGCCAATGGGATATACAGAACCAGAGGTTGCCGTGGAAAAAAGCCAGGGAGCGTAGAACCATGAAATGGCGATCTATGTGGGATTATAATAACCATGTTCATCATGATGTCCTCAGCTACCTTCCATCTGAAACCAGGTATGATAGTAATGATCACTGTTGTTCTGGACTTGTAAATGCTCGGTCCCTTCGGAACAAGTGTGATCAGTTCCTTCATTTTGTAATGACGGAGAACTTAGACTTTTGTGTCATCGTTGAATCCTGGCTAAAGGACACTGATACTGTTGAAACTGCCACCCTGAAACCCGAAGGCTATGACTTCATAAATGTAGAACGTGGAGAGCGTGTTGGTGGTGGAATCGGGATATTCTTTAAAAACACTATTGCGGTCACACTTATTGATTCTGGAGAACGATTGTCCTTTGAATTTGCACGTTATGGAATTAAAATTGGTACATTCACGGT